>JAGGCT020004085.1:263416-283416 GCA_017654935.2 Phymorhynchus buccinoides | reverse complement strand
CAGCTTTACATATTAGTATGACGCACTCATCAATGGTAGGTAATCGAACCATCATCATGAAATTCATTGAAATAGTGGCATAATAATATATAAACAATCTATTCAAATTACAAAGGCAATGCGCACACCAGCACACGCACATTCAGGCTCTCTCTCTCTCTCTCTCTCTCTCTCCTCTCCTCTCTCTCTCTCTCTCTCTCTCTCTCTCTATCGCTCTCCTCTCTCTAATTTGCTACATTTGCAGTTTTATGATACGTGTTGTAAAAAAATTTGTTGAATGTAATAGTATTAGGGTGTCTGCAATAAAATAAAAAAAGGCTTCAACAATTGTTTTCTACTATTGCTAAAGAATTGACAATTGAAAACAAAATTAAATTCATCTCCAAAATCATTTGATTCACACGTATTGCACACTCTCTCGCCATGAACAATACAAGAAAACGTCCTTGCTGAATAGATAACCTGTGATTTAATACACTAAATTTGAGAATACATTTGGCTTGGTATTCAGGGAGAATGGTCAAGTATTCTTCTAACACAAAGTTTTCTTTAAATATTCTGTAGTTTGTGTAAAGTTTGTTTGTGTTTTTATCTCAGCCTGCCAGGTCTGGACAAACTGGTCACGCAGACGCTGATTTATTAGTTTTTTGAAAGAATGTTGACTGAAATCAATATTATACTGGCCAAGCCAAACATCACTGAAACCCAAAGAATTTAACGTATTATGTACTATTTGAAGAAAATTAGCTTTATACTCACCAGAAACATATAACTTCAAAAGAAATCTATACATGATACTAGAAATATTATCATCATTAGAAGCATCCCTAATAATTTAAACCAAAAATTCAACATACGACAGTACAGTATTGCTAAACCTTGCCATGGCAAAAGGAACCGTTGGAGTCGACAATTTTCAGAAACTCAATTACGACATGACATCCTAGTTGAATTTAATCACTTTCGCACTTCCACCATCTTCCTCCTCCCTTTCAAAATCAACTCCAGATCGTAGCAGAAAAATAACACCGCAATACCTAGGCCAACAATAATTCAGTCTTAGTACGAAGGCCCCTCTCAAGTAACTGCTCGGATCAATTTTAACCTTCGTTCTATTGTCATATCGACTTTCTCATTCGCGACGCCCACCCCACCCCCCTTGGAATCGAAGAGAATGTAGATAATTCACGTCATGCTTGCGTCATTGTTTGCTTCATTTTGAGGGGTACGCAACCCCCCTTGGTACTCTAGAAAACATGAACACCGAAATTAAGTCAAGGATTCACGTGTTACAAAAAATAGCAAAAATCACATCATTTTTTGTGTGTGCTCTGAACATTTCTCAAATTGATGCACATCCTCCAAACCTACACAGGACATGGCGGGAGGATAGCGTGTGTCTATCACGTGCTCTAAATGATTCTAGAGCAAAGCTCTTAGCAATAAAAAAGACGAATTGTGACGGGCGGACTTTCCCTGGTGAGTGGACCAGCTCCGGTCTCCCCTACTGGTTAATAGAACAGCTAGGATGAATGAATTAGGATTAAGGATAAGATTAAAATTATAGCCCCGTCGACAACTATTTATTTGTTTATTTATTTTACAGTTACCGTTGATTTCTTGGTGAATCAACCCAAACATGTGTAGAAATCACTGATGGCGTTTTGTCCTTTCAGCATTTGTCACTGCTCCAGATTATTCTTTAAAGAATATATTTTTGAGTACGCCCATAAGCTTTAGCTTGCTGTACTCTTGCGTTGATATAATATTTGTATATGCATGAAATTGTGTTAATAAAAAAAGTTGTTTAACCCAAATAATATATTTATTTTGTTTTCGAAGATACTATATTTTTTGATATGAGCATTTTTACAAGCTTATCTTCTCGCGTTATTTCTCTGTGCTGTGTCAGTGCAGTCCACACATAGAGTACGATGGGTTAAGGGCAGAGTTGAGTGGCAACAGACGAACACTATCAAACTGCCATGGACCTTGTCTGACCCACCCACACCACATGTGGCCAACAGTGTAGCCGTGCCATACACAAACCAACACACAGCCTCCTTCATAGTCACGTTGTTCATCAGCTGGACACAGGAATACAAAAACCTCTTGCTTGGGTCTAACATAATTCTGTAGGTAGGTGTTTTCTTTTGAGCAAGGAACTGGAAAACTACAATCACCATGCACAAGATACAGTTTTGTTGCTGTGGTCCACTTTGAACCAGGCAAACTTGTTATAGGACTGGTAGTGTTGAAACAGAGCCAGCCGACACAGACCAGACTGGCCTGAAAGACCCCAGTGAGACCATCCAGGCAGAAAGGGTATTAGAGACAAGAGGATGCCAACAAGCCACATCATTGCACCAGTCATGATCATCACACGTTTTTGAGATGTCAACAAACAGCTTGGACAGGACAAACACAGCCAGTGATCCAAACTGATACATACAATGGTGAATACGGACACTTGTTGTGACAACATGAACAGAAAACCACTGACCCTGCATGTGACGCTGCTGGTCCATGCTTTTTCAAACCAGATGTATTCCCCCTGAAACAGATGGTTTGCTATCAAGACAATGACAACGTGGCATCCCATGCATGAATCAGCAAGATGCGTATTGGTAATGGTCAGCAAAAACTTGCGACCAGAAAGTTCTTTGACTTTATTTGCAATCGCAAAGCACAACACATTCCCTAAAACGGCTGTCACAAACACTATCCAATGTAAACCTAAGTGTAATCCTGATGGTAGAAGTGTCCCGCATGATTGAAGTACAGCGTCTGATGTTGAACACTTGGATTCTCTTTGTTGTTTGGGAAGTATGTCTACACAGCAAAATCTGTAATTTGACGAATGTATAAACCTTAGACTATGCAACCCTGAATATAAATCCAGTGGGAAGTTCCTCAATTGGTTTCCTCTTAAGTCCACTTCCACGAGGTGTGGCATGCCTTTCAAACCTGTTGACCCAATGGTGTGTATTTCAGAAAAGGACACGTTAAGATATGTTGCAAACCGTAGATGCGTAGTAATATCATTATCAAGCGTGGTGAGCTTTGTTTGGGACACGTCTATTTGCCTCAATTCATAGTGGACAAACTTTGAAGATTCATTGGTTATGTTCTGTAGAGGATTGCTTTGCAGAGATACAGTTCTCAAATTTGGAAGATCGAGAAAAAATCTCACATTCAGTTTTGTTAGAACATTGTAAGGAAGGTTCACAAACCGTAGGTTTTTAATTGACAAACCTGTCAAATTATGAACAGAACAATGAGCTAGGCTCAGATAAATAAGGTACGCATTGTGTGAAAAGTCAGCTAACAGCATTCTTGACGCGGTGGCATCCACATAGCGAAGTCGAGAGAAGACATCTGCAGGGAAAGTTTGACTACACACAAAGGAATCCCCTTGACAGAGGCAGCCTTCCGGGCAGGTCATGTCACAGGTCAGTTCATCATCCTGCTGTGGACACTGACCCCAGCCATCACACAGATGATCTTCATGCACGCAGACTGTAGAATCCAGACATTGGTAGTAATGAGGACACGTGATCACCTCACAGGTCTGTTCATCTTCTGCATGAACACAGTCGTTAAATCCGTTGCATCGGGTGTACACAGGCAGACAGAAGTGTCGTTCCTCGGAGCAAGGGTAGTGAGTGTCAGGACATGAGTCCCCTCCTATCATTCTCTGCCAAGTAAAGAAACCGCTACCATCTAGATTGATGTGATAAATCATGTGCAAATGTCGGCTGTCACCACTGAGAAAATAAACCTTTTCGAAGCCAGGTGAATGACATGCTTTCTCGTCAGAAAGGTCCACACAGTCCGAATATGTGTTGCATCGCTGGCTGTGTGACACACACTGAGCATTGTCACACAGAAAGCCCTGACACGAGGGATGCTGACAAAATGACTCATCACTGTTATCAGGACAATGCTGTCTGGAGTCACAGACAAAAGAGAAATGGACTGTTGAGGAATCATCATCACAGGAAAACACTGTGGGGAAGGAGTTTCCTTTGGCTGATTTAAAGGAAGATAAAGACACGTTGTTAATATCACCCACGTTCTTTGAAAAGTATAGATTTCCAAATTCTGCTGTTTTCCCATTCATTTTACTCCAATGAAACAAGAACGTGTGTGCCAGATCTCCATCTTGACGAACAAACAAAACCTGCCGTGTATGTTTATGTATATATTTTGTCGATTTACAATAAGAAAAGGGAATTAGGGGCTGAGAATGTGTGAATGAAGTCACATCTATTTCACACATAACTAAATAGGTCTGAAATATATATGCAAACCGGTAGAACTGTATTTTGAGTGATTCTGATACTGCAAAATAAAATGGGTACTTACTGTCTCCCATATACGTAAAATTGAAATGGAGATTTTTATAAGCAATTGTGTTGTCAGACCACTTACTTAGCATTCTGTACATGAACGGTTTAGAATTCCAGTCCCGAGTCAAACCAAGAACAAAATTAAAATTTTCATATCTGTTGCCATAATGTAAAAGATCATCTTGTTCTTGCCGTGTTTTTATCGAAATAATCCTAGCATTCACACTGTTACAGACATATCCAGTTTCTGTGTAGGTTGTATAGGTTGTCTTCGTGCTCTTCCTGATCAGTGAGAAGCATTTCCCAGTGGAAGCCACCAGTCCCTGGCATTGAGGACTGCTGTAAGGACAGTGCTCTGTTTCATCACGCCCATCTTCACACTGCTTCATCAGGTTGCAATGCAGGTGGTCCTGGAACAGGGAGTAGTGAGGCACAGAGCAGTTGAACAAGCCACTGGACAACTCACCAGGTTGTTTAGGCTCAGGAACAGTAGAAAAGTAGACTTTCGCAAAACAAGGTGGGCGTAATGAAAACGACAGCTGTGAAGTAGGGAAAACCCTTGATGGGGTAATATCGTCAAAGCAGACACTGGTTTGTTGGGTCAGGTTTTTTTCCCTGTCTTTTATGACTAACCCCGCTGATTGACAACTCATAACATCATATGTCTGTACAAGACTGACAATGATCACATGCCCAACAGGACCTCTTAGTTCTCCTCTAATCAAGCAAGTAGGGCACAGTTGGCAAATGGGGAAAAGTATGCAGTCCATGCAAGTGTTTAAGAGTATCATGTACCCAGAGTATATCCCAAAATGTATAATGGGGATTTCAAAGTCTGTGAACTCGACGCATTCTATAGAAACCTGTGGATTGTTTACATGGGTTATTCTAATCTTCTCTCGCACGTGATAAATGTACTCTTCCAAGCCATGTGTATTACATTTGATCGAGAAAACTGCCATTGGATTCCTGTACCCACCAGTGGTCAGACTAATATAAGTTGCCCACCATACAGAGTCACACCAGTACTGAAGGCGACGAAGGTGAACTCTGATGTATTGCCTAACTTGCAAGAAGAGCTGGCAAATTCTATCATTTTGCTTGAAATAGTGTTTGACCACAGAAGAGCCAAAATATACTTCATCAATATTGAGCACGCTGATGTGCTCTGTCTCTTCATCTTGATAATATATGTATTCTAGATCGAAATCTAGAGTCTCTTCAACTTGTTCAACTTGAAATTCCAGTGTGTCTGGGTCAGTGAGAAATTCTATACCCGGACAGATGGCCCTGGTCCCTGTAATATTCACTTTGGGCAGGTTCCCTTCGTCTTTCTTTACAAACGAATCGTGGGGAAAATCTGCGATAGCATGTTATAATCTAAGGTTGTTTTAATCCAGTGATTTCCTTTTCATGGGCAGAAGAATTTAGCAGAGAATTCTATTTATTAGAATTGTTACCCAGAGAAGTACTATTTTAATATAATTTTAGTTCACAACATATTATTCTAATTCATTGTCAAAAGACCAGCACTAGCCCAAATTGCATCAGAAGTTTCCAAATTTTTGATTGTTAACTTGTGAAGAAAAAACAACAACATTTTAATAGGGAAAAATCTTTTGATATCAAACGAATTCCTTAACATAATTACACTGAGAATGCAATTAATAAAATTAGGATGATACATTTTAACGTAATTTATGCAGTGTGCAAACAGGTTATGAGAAAAATATTATTCATCGCTTGGCAAATCGCTTAATGAACCACTTTAAAAAAACTTCTTTAATGAAATCACGAAAATTCCCATAACGCGAATTAATAAAATATGAGTGCTCGTAGTATCAACAGAACACAGTTTATAGTTTATATGTTCTGAAGTATGCATACTTTACAATGTCTACCAAAGCATCAAGTCATTTTAACAACGTAGAACATGGGACATTGATAACAAAAAAAGTCATTGACAATGTTATTTTCAAAGACAAAGACACATGGAGTAAAATCTATACCCAGATACACAAAAATATTAAATTCCTTGATTCTTCTCCTTACGGTTATTCTAAACTCTACATTTAATGGATCGTTGACAAAATGGAATCTAACAATTGTCTTAAGGGCTTGTGGATATGTATAACTTAAAACTATTGGAAAGGATGTCTATCTGATTTTAATTGACTTATTTGTTGGGTGTGGATTGCTGGATCAGCTTCGCAACTAACAGGCACGATATCAACATGCTTTAATCAAATCAGCATGAGACTTCATCCATTTTAGAAGTTCTGACTCCTTTGCTTGTCTTTGCTTTTCTGCCCAAATATTCAACGTGTATATGAAAGGATTAATGGCAGAGTTTAGAGGCAGAATGAATATTGCCAAGGCCATATTTACCTCTGCAGAGATAGGAATGCCAGACAACGCCAGAATTCCACACAGTCCGATGGGAAACCAGCACATGAAGTCAGTCATTGCGATAATGATTAGGCGTTGTGCAATAGTCATGTCTTTGGAGACTTGAGTAGTATTGGTTTTGAGAGTATTGCTTTGTATTGACCAGTATATTGACGCCTGACCAACTGAGATCAGTACAAACAAAACAAAGTTAAGGACGATCATTACACTAAAAGAATACACCTTTCCTTTAAAACCATGCCTTAAGACAGGCAGTGGAATGCAGATTCCTGTCTGGCCATAGAAGTCCCAGTGTGACATCACTGGAAGTAAAGGCAACAGGGCCAGAAACCACCCGACCAGCCAGCTCATCACACAAACCAATGCTGCTGATGTTGTTCTGAATCTCCAGGAGCTGAATGGAAAACAGAGGACAATGAAACGATCCAAAGTAATCATACAGATCAACAAAGCTGATGTTTCACTGGACAACAGAGAGAGAAAACCAGCCATCTTACAGGTCACACTTCTCTTCCAGGATTGATCCTGATAGAGATATCTACCACGATAGTGTTCATCAGCCGCTCCTATAACAGTGACGTAAACTCCCATCAGAAAGTCAGCCATGGTCAGGTGGGTAACAAAGACAGTGAAACCACTAGAGGAAGTCGTCTTTTTCGCAAATACTCGTGCACAGAAACAAAAAATGTTGCCTGATATGGTCAGACAGGCCATCAGCCACAGAAACCCACGGTATGTCAATGACTGCAAGAGATCTTCACAGGACGATATTTCATCTTTTGGGGCAACACAGGTTCCATCAAAGGTAGGGGGAAGAATCTGTTTACAGCAGAGTTTGTAATTATGTGTTGATATGAGACGTAGATGTAATAGATTTTTGAAAGCATCATCAGGAAACGTTTTTACAGGACTGCCTTCTATGTACAGTTTTGTAAGACGAGGAATGTACTGAAAACCCTTTGAGTCGATAGTGTGAATGCTAGTAAACGTTAAGTTGAGCTTCTGTAAACGAGAAAATATTGTCCATACTTCAGAATCAAACTGTTGAAGTGTTGTGTATGATAGGTCTACGGACATCAACATTGTGTGCTTAGCATCAGAGGAATGATCAGCAAAGACCGATGTTACAGGATTATGAGACATGGACAGAATTTGTAAGTTTTTTGATCCTACAATAGAACTGATGTTGAAATGGTTCAATTTGTTAAAACTTATGTCCAGAAATATCACATTTGGCATATTCATTTCAGGCAGCTCTGTCACAGAGCAGTTTGCAAGAATCAGATGAACAAGAAAGAAATTAAATCTCATATCGGACGGTGTCATCCCTGAACCAGAGGCATCCAAGGAGCGCAGGTTAGAGAAGACTGTTGCATTGAATGGCTTAGGGCAGAGAAAAGAGTTGGCCTGACAAAGGCAGGTGACAGGACAGCGAATTTCACACCATAGTTCATCATCATTCTGCGGACAATGAGCGTAGCCATCACAGACGTGGTCACTGTGAACACACAGATAAGAATACCTGCACTGGAGAAGTCCTGGACAACTGGTCTCCTCACACCATTGTTCATCTTCATGACTTGTGCAGTCATACATCCCATTGCAACGCGTGTAGATGGGCAGACAGTCGTTAAACTCACCGGGACAGCGGTAGTGACTGTCAGGACAGGTGTCATTTATTAACATAGGTGTTGCTTTGAAAAACAAAACTCCATCAAAGTTTATCAACACGGGGGATGGGATGCGCAGTTGCGAAAACCATTTATTCACTAGGATCTGTTTGTCTGAATTGTCTTTGCATTGCGTAACGCCATCACTCACCTTGCTGTAGGAGACACACTGACCATTAGAACACATGAAAGAAGACTTGCCACACACTGGGTACTGACAGAAGGATTCATCACTGAAATCTGGACAGTCAGCTGTGAAATCGCACACCAGGGTATAGAACACAGTGATAAAGGCGTTGTTACTGCAGGTAAATGTAGGGAGCAGAAAGGCACTGTGTTCTGTGGAATTGAATAGGTGAAAGCTTGATATCCGATCAGAGAAGTGACAGTTAAAGGCAAAGTGTTGTAGGCACACTTTGTGTCTGCCAGAACCACAGGACACACGTTTGGTTGTTACATCCCCATCCTGGCACTGTGTAAAATGATATGATTTTGCTGACAACGACTCTTCAACACTTGCTGAGGAGATCCTGTATGGAGAATGAGTTGTAGTCGTGTTGGTCCGAATTTCACAAACTACCCCAAACTTGTTGCAAATTACCCCATAGTATGTACAAGAGCGAATCGAGGAAACTTGAATAACACTCATTTTCTCTAAGTCCAACACAACAGTAAATTTCTTGTATAAAGAAAACAACTGCTCGTTATCAAAATGATGAAACAAGACCGTTTTATCTGCTGTTTGCGCTGTGGATTCGTACAATACAGGCACGGATGGCTTGGCTATTTGTATGCCAACTGACAGCACTTCAAAATGCCAAAACCTTCCAGATATTTTTGTCAGATGGTTGTATGGATCATACACACATGAAGGGAAACCAACAGCTCCACCCCCGTGTGCCTTGCAATGCTCATTGCCCGCGTTGTACAAATACATTTCATTGCTGGTGTTAAAAAATTCATTCAACAGGTCCAACATTGCAGTGAATTTGTAACATCGTCCACACATGGCCACCAGTCCCTGGCAGTACTCACTGCTGAAAGAACAGTGTTCATGTTCATCTCGTCCATCTTCACATTCTGTCAGCAGGTTGCACTCCAGGTGATGCTGGAAGATGGAGTAGTTCTCAACTGAGCAATTCCACATGCGGAAGGGCATGTCTATCCATCTGTATTGCTTAAGCGACGAAAACAACCTGGAGAGTCTTTCAGGTTTGTTTGTTTCGTTGAAGAAAGAAAAGAAGAAATAAAAACGGTAGCTGACAACTACCTGTTTGCCTCTATTGTGGGTTTCAAGATGAAAAGTCTTCTTCAGGACATCGATTATACGAGCTGCTTCAGGATGATTCTCAGTATGACTACCCCAGCATCGATATCTTCGGTGATTGACATCATCAGTGCACCTCAAAGAAACACTGTGCTCACGCACATGTAGTCTAAAGCTGAACATAAGATATCCAACAGACACAGGTATGCACTTTTTAAAAGTTCCACTCCTGTTTCCCATGACAATATAGCCAGAAGACTGGGACGTCATGACCAGCTCCAATCCGCCAGGATCTGGAGACCATAGCGCGATTAGAATTATTTCAATGCTGGGGTTATGCACCTATCAGATCCACACACAGAGGGCTTGTTATTATACAATAATATTAGTTGTGACACTTTTATACAGAGTGATTGAAACAGGACACGATGGTAAATGCCATTCATAGTGATTGGGGTTATACGTTGTTAGGTACTTTGGTATTTGGTATATTCTAGTCACAGAGACTTATCGCAAGGGGAAGGAGGGGGAGGAAGGGAGGGGGGCAGGGTGCGGGTGTGTGTATTTCTTTCCTATCTTGGGACGATTTAATGACTGCGAAGTAGCAAGTGGGTTTTGTGAAAGTGGGTGGCTTTAGCACTATTTGTTTGTTATAACCTTTTCATACACACTTACTAGTTTGTATTCTATTATGATAAAATAATACATATATACATAGTGTTGTATTCATACATATTGTATTGTATTGTGTTGTATTGTATTGCATTTATATTGTATTGTATTGCATTCTACTGCACTATATTGTACTGTATTGCAATGCATTGTAATATATTGTATTGTCTCAATAGATGGATCCCTGTGAAGTTACCAGAAGAGTGTATCGCTGCAAGTGCAGCGTCTGTTGTCCAGTGCCTGTTCTTCAGTGTACTGTCTTTTCAATAAACGTTGCATTCAATAAAAATGCGTAGGCCTATGCGTATTTGTTTAAGTGTTCAGATATAGAATGTAAAATATTAACATGTTCAGTTCAGTTCAGTAGTTTAATTTAACGTCTTGTCACGCAATGGTGATATTAGACCCAAAATAAATAAATAAATAACAAAATTAATGCATAGAATACAATGTCTAGTAACAAAGCGTCAACAAATAATAACAATTTTGCTATCTCAGAATTGGCTATAACAGTAGCAATATCAAAGATGAAAGGGCTAGATAATATTTGACGATCATTCTCATAAGTCACTAAATCAATAGACTTATTTCTATAAAGTGGTGTTAAAATTGGGCATTCTTTTAACAAATGATGCACTGATATAGGGTTATCACAATTACAGAAAACATTATAAGAGTATTTAGTGTTCCATGCTTTTAACTTTAGTTTTTAAATCATCTTGGATATATAACGAGGGCAATTCGGTATATACAATAACTTTTCTTCACTATTTCTATCATGAACAGACTGTTCTAAAATCAACAAAAATTCAACCGAAGACCTTTTTAGGATATGATTAAAATCAGTATTAGAATGATATTTAGCTCCACGCTTAGCAAGACTATCTGCTGTTTCATTCCATTTCAAACCACAATGCGAAGTGACCCAACAAATATCTACATTTATTCCCTTCATCATTATAACATGCATAAGATGATGTATGTAAAAAAGCAAATCTCTTCGTGCTTTACTCTCCCAATGCTGCAATGCTTGTAAGACAGATTTTGAATCAACACAAATAAGAATGTTGCAAAAGCACATAGGTGTATCACAAATATAAGTTAAGGCCATCAATATTGCCTATAACTCTGCTGTGAATATAGAGAACCTTTTACCAATATGATTTGTTTTGGTATTTTAAGGCTAGGAATTACAGAACCAGAACCACATCCAAATGTGTGTTTTTAAAATGTTTTTCATGCTATATTGTGAGGTTTTGCATATAATTTGTAAACCTCTTTCAATCCGGAATGGAATAACAAAACAAAAACTAGGAGCAGTCGAAAAGAGCGCACCGCTATAAGCGCGCGCCTAAAAGAGCGCATTTTGCATGCTAATAAGAGCACGTGTTCATGCCAAATAGAGCGCGCGTGAATGTGTGGTTTTCGTGCTAATAAGCGCGCATAGGTGAAATCGTTCTCACCAGACATTTACCATTTGCACTCGTCGGTTTGCTAAACTTCAGTCTTCTTGCTGTTTTGGAGAAAGAAACTTTCGATATGTCCACGATTCAACACATCACCACGTTAGGGATAGGGTTAGGGATTGGGATAGGGATAGGGTTAGGGATAGGGTTAGGGTTTCACATCACATTTTACAACGCGCTCTTTTTGACATCCTCGATCTTTCTTAGGTTCCAAAGATGCGTGCTTATTGGACAAAACATTGCGCTCTTTCTAGCTTCATTTTGTGGACGCGCGCTTTTATAAAGTAGGTAAAACGCGCGCTTATGGAATGCACCCAAAAAAACTATTCTGGTAGGAACAGGAGAGACAGAAAAAGAGGAGGGGGAGGAAGAAGAAGAATGAGCTCAGGAGGAAGAAAAGAAAGAAGAAGAAGAAGAGGAAAGAAGGAAAAAAAGAAAAAAAGAAGGAAGATAAGGGAGTGAGAGGGGGCTGGGAAAAAAAGGGAAACAGGGATTGAAAAGAAAAAGAACAAAAAAAGAGGGAAGGGGAGGGAAAAGCGCGGAGAGGAGAAAAAAGAGAAAAAGGAAGGAAAAAAAGAAGAAACAGGGAAGGGGTAGGAGGAGGAGGAGAATGGGAGAAGGAAAGAAAGAAAGAAAGAAGAGGAGGGAAAGAAAGAAAAATAAGAAAGAAGAAGAAGAAAAAGAAAAATGGGAGGAGGGGGGGAAGGAGGGGGAGGGGGAGGGAGAGAGAGAGATGGGGGGGGGGGGGAAGAGAGAGAGAGGAAGAGAGAGAGCGAGAGAAAGAGAGAAAGAGAGAAAGAAAAAGAAAGAGAGAGAGAGAGAGAGAGAGAGGGAAGGAGAAGAGCGAGAGCAACATGCGAGACGCGCGAGAAAAGATGATAGAGTGAGAGAGAGAGAGAGAGTGGAAGATAGAGTTCTCTCTCTCTCTCTCTCTAGAAGAGAGGAGAGAAAAAGAGAGAGAGAGAGAGAGAGTAGCGAGAGAGATCTCTCGCTCTCTCTTTCTCTCTCTGCATGTGCACTATTAGATGTAGGTCTATGATTGTAAAATTTAGCATCCTATGTATGACTTTTGTATGCTCTTTATATTGGTGGTTGTTTCGTCCTCTTTGTTAAAAATTTTATTCGGTACGAGTGCTTGGATTGGGGTTTTTTTTTAAAGCAAAAAAACCCAGAAGGGGAAGTGTTGGGATGAGGCGAGTAAAACTAGACAGAGAAAAGGTCAGTGTCAAATGTAAAGAGAGAGAGGAGATCAAGAGGAGGAAGAAGGATAGAGAAGAGAGTAGAGAGAGCTCTCTCTCTCTCTCTGTCTCTACCTGAGATAGGATTAGGTTTTATTTTGTCACATAATATTATGTGTTTCTTACTATATGTGTGCACGTTAAAGATGAGCATGTAGAATAGGATTTGGTTTTATTTTGTCATGTGTATGTGTTTATACTTTGATTGGTGCATGCTAAATATGAGTATTTACAGTGGTTTTAGGCTGGATTTTGGCATGTGTATTTGTTTAAATTTAAATTATGCATGTTAAAGACGAGTATGTAAAGTAGGTTTAGGCATAATTTCGTCATTGTAGATATAAAAATATAATATGCTTAGGTTTTAATATTATAAAAACATGAATAGGTTTGCCTTTGTCACGTGTGCGTATTTACTTCTTAATTTGTGCATGTTATCTATGAATAATGCAATATAGTAATATGTTTGATTTTGTTATGTGTACACATATTTACATTTAAAATTGTGCATATGTTAAGAGATGAGTAGGTAAAGTAGAGCTAGGTTTGGTTTTATTACGTGCATGATTGTCCGATCAAATAAGTACATTTTTAAGATGAGTATGTAAAGTATGAATAGGATTGGTTTTGTCATGTGTTTGTGCACTTCTAAATTTGTGCATGTTAAGGATTAGTTTGGGGTTTTTTTTTTTCTCCGTGTGTATGTGCTTAGGCATACTCTTAATTTATACACGTTCAAAATGAGTGTAGTTAGATTTTGTTATTGTTGTGCTGCTATATAGGGTTGTATTTTGCATTCTTTATATTGCTTTGTCTGTGCTCATTTTCATTTTCCATTTCTACTTTTATATTTGTAAACAAAAACATTTCAGAGGGCTGGATGTAAAAAAGCAAGTTATTGCTTATTCAATTACCCTCTATAAATAAAATTCGTTCATTCAATTCAATTCAATTCAATCTCTCTCTCTCTCTCTCTCTCTCTCTCTCTCTCTCTCTCTCTCTCTCTCTCTCGTCTCTCTCTCTCTCTCTCTCTCTCTCTCTCTCTCTCTCTCTCTCTCTCTCTCTCTCTCTGGGCTGAAATTTGGGGTTGCAAAACGCGGCAGCAAACATAACAAGTACATCTGTATGCCTGTAAAAGATTTTTACATGTTAGGAACAAAACTATTAACGATGTTGTGTATGGTGAACTAGGACGTTTTCCTCTGTGCCTAACTGCTGTTGTTATCAAATATTGGTTAAGACTATTAAAACAAACCGACGACAGGTATTCCAAGAAATCTTATAAAATGCTACTGTCTATGCATTAAAAAGGTCACACAACAATGGTTACCCATATTAAGAATATTCTTTATGACAATGGTTTCGAGAATGTTTGGCTGTGGCAATGAAATAGAGTTTTGCAAAGAGTTAAAACTTAGATTGTTTAGTAATTTTTGCTTCAATTGGCAAAACCATCTTGACACTAGTCCACGGTTATCCTGTTATAGTAAACTAAAACATATATATAGATATAGATATATTTGGATGTCTTGTTTGTTGATATATACAGAAATATTTTTGCACAATTCAGAATGGATGTATCACAACTAAATGTGCACAAACATCGATTCTCACCAACCTTAGAAAATACTAAAACATTATTGTCCACTATGTTCTAATACACAAGAATCTGAAACTCATTTTCTCTTTCGTTGTCATTTATACGATCAGACTAGAGAACAGTTTAAATTAACAGCAAATAATGGTGAAAACTGTGGGTCAAAATTAGTAACTACATTGTCAAGTACCTCAAGATATGGAATTGTACGCGTTGCTAAATACTTACTGGCAGCTTTCAAAATTCGGCAACATTTTATTGAAAACAATGCAAATTGTAACAACACATAACCTTCGTATTCTTAAATATTCTGTGATTTTCCAATTTCCTTTTCGTTTTATTGCATGCTTTCATTGATGTGGATTAATAATGTGCTTTGTATTTCAGGTATTGTCTCACTGTATTATTGTGATTGTTAATGCATGTATTGGTTACTGGTGTATGTGTGTCCCCCCCCCCCCCAATGAGAGGGGCTGTAGGCCGCAAACTCATTAAATGTCCGACTTCCGACCTATCTCTCTCTCTCCTCTCTCTCTCTCTCTCTCATCTCTCTCGCTCTCGTGTGTGTGGGTGGAAGAGATATATTTAATATTGTTTTGACCTCCTTGCAGATAGGTCGGTGGCCTTAGCAATTAAAAAAGTGGTCAAAAATAACATTGATCTCTCTCTCTCCTATGATCTCTCGATCATGTAACCCGTGAAAGCAGTGATTCTGTTGATTTTCTTGTTCTCTGTGGTCAAAATACATGTTTTCAACAGTCATGCACCTGTCTTCATTTTAGGCTAGTCCTGTAACCACGCAAAACAATAACCCCGCCGGTTCTCGAGTTACATTATTACAGTCCGGTAAAACAAAGAATCAAAGACCAAGAACCGCAACAAACTTATATTCTTCTGCCGACCATAGTTGGGCGAAATATATCAAGAAGTAAGATTGGATAGAAATATTGATCGGACAAACTGTAGAGCTATTGTTTGTAAGCATAAGCTTACAAGCAAGCAGCAGACTTAATTTATCTGGAATTAAAATGTACCTGGTCACTTTTTTCATTGACGTTTGGTCTGTTTTGTGTGTTAACTATGATAACGTTTGTAACGGACAGACCTATAGGAGGCTCAAAGTTTTATGCGCATAGGTAGCTAGAACCTCAGGCCAATTCGAATAAATGAAGGTCAAAGGCAGGTCCCACTGAGCAGAAAAATGTACCATTTTTGGAGTGAAAATGCCCATTTTGGATGTGAAAATGTGCCACGCGGCTGGCGAATAGCGTCCTCAAGCGCTCTAGTTTAAAGTCTGTGATGCAGTAAATAAAAACAATGTCCCAAATGATGTGTTCTTCAACATTTACTACAAGCAACTGAGGAAGACTTTACCGAAACAAGGTTAACCTCTTTCACCCTAGCTTGTCACAAGAATTCTAGAATGCTCTTTAAAGAGCCACCAGATCACTGTCAACATCACGGGTTTCAACGTGTTTTTTTCCCCCTCTTATATCTGTAATAAATCTTGTTTTGACCAGGTCTCACCTCCCCCATATATATGCCCCCAAATCCAAACCGAAACATCATTTTAAAGAGCAGCTAATTTAGTTACTTTTTTCCGTCTTTTGTTGCTCCGTTAATTTTGTTTTTCTAGTTGCAAGCCTGCAACTTTGTGGTTGCAACTGTTTGCATGTCAACGTAAACAAGGTTTTAGCGTTGCGTTGTGGGTTGTAGGGAGATAGAAAAACGCTCCTATTTTTTAGCTTCACTTGCAACGGTTTGTAGGTTGCAGCCAATCAGAGCGTCTTTTCGTATCACGTGGTTTTTTTTATAGTCCAATGGCAGATCGCCGATGAAATACTGCCTGAACACCCTGGCACGATAACGATTGCACGGAGGGCCTTAGACGCTCACATTAGGCATGAAAAATTTACTAAAGATATCCAGGCCAAGTTAAAAAATGAAGGTCATACGTCAAAGTCAAAGGTTCACTGGTGCTGAAATGCTGCGCGCGGCTGATGATCTAGCGTCTGAAACGCTTTAGTTTGTTGTAGCGTGTGTCGAAGCCTCACAGAGATGGTTCTCTATGTTCCATTGCCAAAACGTAAGGTTACATTTGACTGATTGTAGCCACGAGTTTGCTAGCTATCCGTACGTCTGTTCTATCCAGTCTTATTCACATACGTTACAATTGTGTTTATATCAACATGGTTATTATATGAAGATCATCGGTTGCATTCACAGAAACACACTTATTGTCACATCTCGCGCCCACGGACTCACGCAGAATATGGACACGAGTATAGTGCGCACATAGGTCTACACCACTCAGCGCGAGGGAGGG
This sequence comes from Phymorhynchus buccinoides, assembly GCA_017654935.2. Lineage (NCBI taxonomy): Eukaryota > Metazoa > Mollusca > Gastropoda > Neogastropoda > Raphitomidae > Phymorhynchus > Phymorhynchus buccinoides. Next base: position 266,419 of record JAGGCT020004085.1, on the reverse strand, counting down.
AATGACCAGAGAGAGAGAGAGAGAAGAGAGAGAGAGAGAGAGAGAGAGAGAGAGGAGAGAGAGAGAGAGAGAGAGAGAGAGAGAGGGATTCTGAAATACAACCCCATAAAAGCCTATGTGTATATAGTATCATCGCTCACATTGGCCTATACTGTTAAAACAAATATACGTTCGCATACATGTGCACTTGGGTGCATACCACCATGTACGTACAGTCTTGTCTACCATCATAGCATACATCGTCATGCACCGCATTGCATACACACAACACACCCAGACCGTACACAAAAAAACACACACACGACACACACACACACACACACACACACACACAACCGTACACAGACACACACACACACACACACACACACACACACACACACACACACACCATAACACACACACACACACACCACACAAACACACACACACGAGTCACATCACACACACACACACACACGCAGTGCATCGCACGCGCGCTCCGCGCGCTGCATCGCAATGTAATCTATGCGCTGTACCAATATTTGTAAGCTAAAACCGGTCATCTGTGCAACAGAAATAGTGGAATAGTCGTTAATTACAGATTCAGTGATTTATTGGGAAACTGCAGCTAAACTGGGTGTTCTGTCTTGGTGCATTGTGAAAGCTGTTTGAAGCACTAACGTAAAAAGAACTTTTAGCTAGAGAGAGAGAGAGAGATAAAAGAGAGAGAGAGAGAGAGGAGAGAGAGAGAGAGAGAGAGAAGGAGACCGAGAGAGAGAAGAGAGAAGGAGGAACAGAGAGAGAGAGAGGAGAGAGAAGAGAGAGAGAGAGAGAGACAGTACAGACGAGAGAGAGAGAGAGAGAGAGAGAGAGAGAGAGAGAGAAGAGAGATAGAGAGAGAGAGAGAGAGGAGATATCGTGTACGGGGACTAACAAATATTACAACTATTATGATTTCATCAGATTCATTTAGACAGAAAGAATTTTCACACGAGAACAGGCCTCTTTATGTCATAACCCTCGCTTCGGATCGAATCGTATGCAATGTAGTGGGCCCCTTTAGAGGAATCAGAATAACGTATTGCATGCAATTCTTTATTCTTCTACAAGCTAGCTTTGAAACAGAGGCAACACATCTTCTTCTACCCACACCACTCTCCCAACTTGCCATCCTGCCCCGATCCTTTAAAGGGACCCAAAACCCTGACGGATTAGTTTTGCAAGAAACACGTCGCTCACCAGAAAAGACAGCCCAGAAAAGAGAAGGCACATGCCTCTCTCCTTCTTTTTGAACTGAAAGAATCTGAGTTCCAGCACCTCCGCCAAGAGGAATCGCCAATTTGACGGTTCGATGTCTATGAAACAGAGCAAAGTAGTGTTTCGATTGTGATGGAATGTGGCACAGCTCGGCGCCCACTTTCTCCTCTACAAAACCCGCCCCCCCCCCCCTTAACTATTTCACCCCTCCGCTCTTAATCTTTATCGCACGGCGCCCATTCTGTGACAACACAGGATTCCTCGATTACAAGCGGCGTCCTTTGTTCTCCCTTCAAATCAGTTGAACTCCCCAGGATAATATTAGTGACCCTTCCGCTTGGGGCTGAAACTTTTCAGACAGCCAAGTCTTGCATAATCTTTTCGGATTTCATTTTTTCCATACATATTTTGTTTTGGCGCCATTGAGCTGCTTTTTCTTATTGCTGCACAATCTGTTATGCAGATTTGTGAGTAAATAAATACAAGTGTACAAATAATCTACCCTTTGGTCAGACTGAGAGAGTGAAATTTGTTATTTCATTTAAAAACTACTTCTCTCTGTCTGTCCATTTAGAGCAAATCTCCACTGTATTTCCTTCAATCAATATGAGCCAGAAACCCGGGCAAAAATATAAATTATTAGATTAAAAGGGGCAGGGAAAGTTGCTCACCTCACACACCCTAAGAGAAGTGGGCTAAAGGAAAATGTTTCTCAATGAAAATTTACACTTTAAAAGCCTTTGCCTAGAGACCTTCACTTTTAGCTATTCCCTCGTCACAGCGTCTCTGTAAAGGGTGTTTTTCTGGTGATCTGGACGTGTTTTTTTGGCAACTCTACTCGTCCGGGTGCCACCTTTAGGGGGCACTGCATACGATTCGATTCACTACGACCCTACTTTAAACATTTGTGGAGGCATGATTCACAATGAAATTCTACTGCTGAATACAATCTGATGAAATCCTAACAAGTTAATATGTTTCACTATAATTATTTGTCCCCCCCCCCGTACCTATGTGATAGAACTCTGTATTTTTTGTAACATAGACATTATGTTTTGCTTCGTCATTGCGCTCTACTTGAGTGTTGCGAGCGAAAATACAGAATCATTTTTTTTAGACGGAGTATTTCACTCACCACAGACTCGTCACAATCGTATCGTTGGGGTCAAATCGTATTCAGTGTGGCTAGCCTTTACACCAACCAATTACTCGTCCTTCATCTGTAGTATATTACTGTCAAAGATACTCGGGGAGAGAGAAGAGAGAGAGAGAGAGAGGGAGAGAGAGAGAGGAGAGAGAGAGATAGAGAGAGAGAGACAGAGACAACAAAACAACAACAGAGACTAGAGAAAGACAGGATAGAGACAGACAGGCACGAGAAAGAGTATAGAACACACAACTGTGCTTTTTTGTGGGGGGGGGGGGAGGGAGGGGGGATCTAAGTCGTAAGATGGGACCAACCTACCGCCTTGTTTTTCCTTTTCTTTTTCTTTACAAAAGAATACAAACAAATGAAACTAAGACAACAGCTATTCAAAGATATCATCACAGTTTACAGCCTACACTGGACATATTTGTGTTTAGGGAATCCCTTGTGGCCCCTCTTTTCACTGATGAGAAAGGAAAAGGCCATTTTCCTGACCTCGGGCTGACAACGTCCATCCCTAAGACAAAAGGGGACCAACATAATCAAAGTATCTTCTACCATTCTACATTCCTTTCCATTTTCTCTCTTTCTCTCCCTGATTTTGTGCGGCATCTCCT
>JAGGCT020004085.1:245865-262916 GCA_017654935.2 Phymorhynchus buccinoides | reverse complement strand
TACGAACGTCTCTCCGTCTCTTCCTCTCTCTCTCTCTCTCTTTATTCGTTCGTTTCCGAGACTGATGAATGCTGGACCCCAGATATGTGAACTGTTGAACGCTTCTAGCTTCAGTCCAATACTACATTTATGTTGGTGGTCGATGTTGCGTTGTGGCGGGCCATCTTGGTCTTCTCTGTCTGCTTATGTCTCCATGCCATATGATCTTGACTGGATCTGCTCCAACCTATCAACAATGTTGGCAAGGTAATTCTTGTTCCGATTGGCCTGCTGACTGTCTATTGATCGTCTTCATAAGCGGCAGTGTTTCGACGTATAGTTCTCTCCTTTCCAGTGCCTCACTGTGTGGCTAGATCATGGTCTCAAGTGTCGTCAGTCATGATACGTTACTCCCCTTGGATAAAATGTTGATACAAGTGTGTGTGTTGACAGACAGAAGGCAGCCCTAGTCGAAACATCCCACCGAGTAGGGAACCGGACATTTTCTTTTTTCCCTATACACAACATCGGTGCCCTGTGTGTGTAGCACTGCACTGGTGCTTTGGAATACAATTGTTGGAGTGCATTCGTGAGCAGTTTTGTCCGATGTTTATCATTTCTATCATTGTGGCCCATAGTGCTATCATTCCAGATTCTATCAAATGCCTTCTTGAAGTCCCCCCCCCTAAAAATGAAGACATGGGTAAAATTATCTCTGGTGTTGAGATTGTATTTTGGCTGAGGATCGTATGTTGAAAGATCTGTTCGATGGTACCCTAGCCCTTTGCGATCCTGTCCTGTTTCTTCAGCAATGGGTGGCATCAGCTTGTGGTTGCAATCTATTAAGAAGACTTTGAACATCACTATTCTGGCAGTGGCTGATTCAAACTGACTGTGCAGTAGTTCTGGCATTGTTGGAGGGTTCCTTTCTTGGAAGTGTAATGAATCAAAGACTTAGTCATTGGCTTGGGCCCATTCACCTGTCCTCCATATGTTTTCTTGCAGTGGCAGTTTGAGACTGTTATATATCATACTGTTGTCTGCCCTTTTCTCCGCCTATGTTTCAGAGTCATCCGACAGGGATGTATGTCAATCCCTGCTGCTTTACCAGGTTTTTTAGAGACTTCACAGCGGCTACAACTTCGCTCCCGCGCAAGTATTGGAAAAAGTCGTCCTCATTTTGATGATCTTGTACCTCTAACACTTAGGATCTCCTTAACTCTGCTTGTTGTGATAATTCAGACAGTACGTGCTCCTGTCCCACCTTTCATGAATGTCATCTCTAGTGTCAACAGTTTCCCATCTTCTATCCTGTACAGTGCTGACTTTGCTTTGCTTTTGTGATTCATCATCAGTGTAAAATGTTTTTTTTTTCCCGCTCTGTCCTATTATCCCCTTATATTGTTCATCGACTAATGCGTCATCAGTTATGTGTTGCGTTGGTGGTACACTGGCTAAAACTCCAGGGGTCATCGAAACAGCGAAAGCGCTTGAACAGCTAGGGGTGAGTGAACACTCACAGTGTGTGACCGTTGTTTATTCACAGTCGCCACGTGAGCAGTCTCACTCCTCTTCGGGAGAGTCATCAGTTATGTTTTTTTGCTCTCCCCCCCCAGGCTTGATACATAAAGATGAACTTGACGCTGTCCTCGGACATTTGGACGCTGTCTACGGACTCCGGAGGACGGCACAGTCGCTGTAACAACGGGAGTTTATAATCTGCGGAGAACCCAACAGGCCCGCAACGTGGCGGAAGACGCAACGACCTCGGCCGGCGCCAAAATGATCGATTGCCTATGACGGCTGCGCGTCTATTACATCACGGAAAGCGACAACACAAATGCACAACCTCCGCGAGTAGTGGGAACCAGTAGGCTAGTCCCGGAACTAAAATGAAAGTAAGCAGTCAATGCTAGATCTGTTTCGGATTCAGTCTGAAAACATAAAGTAATTTTGACGCATTGCCTAACACTAAAGGAAAGGGAGATGATTGTTGATACTTTCATATAATAGGTTGTAGGCTACGTACGTTACTAGAAAAATAATTTATAACGAGTAATTATAGGTAAGTAAAGATAAATCGTCAAAACATAAATAAAAACATGTTCTTATTTGACTATTGAAGAGCTGTTTTTAAATGAGTCCATCATACCTTGTTTTTACACCCGAAATGTCAAACGTTAAATAAATTGGCAGTTTTGTTTTACTCCTCATCGGCAAAGCCGTATTTGAAATCCGTTTAACGTCCTCCGTCTGAAACGACCCTATCGACATTAGTAGATATAAAGATGGTGGGAATGGAATTCCCTGGCAAGCATTGCTCGAGCAGTCGCAACTCCGGAAATTCCCGAATTGTTGACGATACATGTAGCAAAGCCATATGGGCTATAAATCAATTCACATAAATCAATAAGTAAACAAGTAAATAAATTAATTAATAATTAAAAGAGATTTAGACCGTAACTGGAAAAGGGAGAATCTAAATGTGCCTAATAAATGTTTTAAACATGAGATGCCAAATCTATTATTAACTGAATTAAATAAATTCTTTTAATAACTAAAATACCTAAATGAGTTGCAATCATGAGACTCTTTATTTTCATGAGACTGAAATGAAAAAGAACAATTAATTGATAATGAATAAATGAAAGATACACTTGAAACTAAGATGCAAATACTAACACAGCGATTGAAAATGAAGTGTAATAACTCTATTTGACTGACATAATTCTCCATAGTTGACTCATCCATCGATTAGACACTGACTCTCTCCTCTTGATTTGATTCGAGATCTGAAAGTTCTTGGCATATTAAACGTTCGAACGAATTCTATCATCGTGGTGTGGATGCAGTGTGTGGTGTGTGATGCGTGCGTGTGGGTTGTAGTGGTGTGTGTGTGTGTGTTTGTGTGTGTGTGTGTGTGTGTGTGGTTTGGGTGTTGTGTTACTTTATAGTCAAGACGCGTCTTTTGTCTGTAGAAATTCGGGTTGCTCCATACCTGGAGAGCGCGTCGCAGCCTAAGGTGCGCCACCATTTACTTGACGCGCGTCCCCAGGAAATGGGTGGCGCACCCTTGGCTGCGACGCGCTCTCCAGGTGGGAGGACCGAATTTTCACAGACACAAAGACGCCTCTGTGACTATAAATGTACACACGCATGCCACACACACACCTCGGGGGCAATAGGAGAGAGTGACAGGTTATAGACAGACAACGAACAAGTAAAAGAAATATAGACAATAGACATAGACCACATCCCACACACAACACCACACACATACACATACACACTCACTTGCGCGCACACACACACGCACCACACACACACACAACACACACAGACGTGGGGGTGGGGTCCAGCCGCCCCACCCCCCTCTCTCTCTCTCTCATCTCTCTCTCAACAAACAAGAACACAACTCCTTGTCCGTAAAAAAAAAACCCAAAAAGACCCGTACAAAGAAATCAAAAAGGTAAGTAAAGAAAAATATCAGCTCTCAAATACCTCATCTCTCTCTCCGTCTCTCTCTCTTCTCCCATCGAAAAAGTTTCTGTAACGAACTTTAGACAACGTTAATTGAGTGCTATAACTATATGGCATAGCAAATTATTTGATATGATAAGATATAGTAAGTACCAGCTCGATTATATCATCACATACAGGTTGAACGTACTATATTTGATTTACTATTCCAAGATATAGAATATCTTTTATTAAATTCCGACTTGATCAGCGACCATGAAGCTCACCCAGCGATCATAAACAAAGCTCCAAACATGTGCTCAGCTACTTTGTAAAGTAATTGGAAAGTGAAACGCATTTCTTTTTTGATTGACATTATACCAATCGATTTAAGAGTATTACCTTTCTCGTCTTTCAAGATTGATCATAGACCCAAAACCTTCCTGCGCTACTCCAAAACAAAAAAGGAATAGAACTCGCTCCAGTTGCATGTATACATTTTCTATGCAATTAAAGAAGAGAACTTATTCCATCTGTCAAAAAGTCTTGTTCAAAATGCAATCTGTCATTTGTTTCTTTATTTAAAACTTATTATTCATGAATATTCTCTGTTCGCAAAGTGCGTATACATGCAACTGAGCATACAGCGCGCACGTGCGCGCATTTGTGTGTAATGTGTGTGGTGCCAATCATCAATCAATTATTTGGACCATTGCCTGTGTGTGAGGGAGGAGAGATATTTAAATTGTATTTGACGCTCCTTGCGGATAAGGTCGTGTGGCCTTTGCAATTAAAAATTATTCAAATGTTCTCTCTCATGTCTCTCTCTCTCTCTCTCCGTTCCACCTCATCTCTCTCTCTCATCTCCAATCTCTCATCTCTCTCGTCTCTCTCTGTGCGTATGTGTGTCGTGTGTGTGTGTGTGTGATGTGAATGTGCGCTGCGTGTTTAAGTGTGTGTGACATGACGAGACACAAAAAAAAGGGGCCAAAATCATCTGTCAACTCTCTTATGTTAACAACAGCACCACCCGGCTAGAATGTCTAACTCTCAAAAGGCATTGAATTTTCATTCACATTTTCTCACAAAATATATAATATTGTACTTACTGTCCCAAAAGAATACAAAAAACCACACACATACACATTAATTACACTTTGGTGACAAAGACTATTTTATTTGAGTGTGTTAAGTGAGCATTTTTCGATTGTTAATCTACATCCAGTTATCAAGCGCTCTTGGAAATCCAAACCTGAGGACGTTAACATATATGCATTCATTATTTTTACAGTATAATATTATATCTGCTCAAAACAGGATGGTCTTCACATAAGCCTTATATTAACATCCACAGCGGTGCCCTGTACAAAGGAAAAGTAGGTAACAATTTGTGATCCTGCTTTATTCATCCACACGTACAATGAAAAACGGGTACTTTGCGAAATGAACACGACTGCCGGGACATCCCATCTTTACCTCTGTACTGTCCTGTCTCATGCTCGGTCTCTTCACATCCTCTCTCTCTGGTTTCTCTCTCGTCCTCTGTCTCACTTCTCCTCTCATCTCTCTTACTCATCATCTCTCTCATCATCTCTATCTCTTTCTCGGTGCGTATCTCTTGTGTGCTATGTGTACCGTGTGATGTAGATGTGCGTGTCTTACTCTATTGCTCGCGCGGAGAATAAGGGAGGAAATGATCTTTATTAACACATGTGTGTACTGCGTGTTTAAGTGATGTGTGTGGTGCAGCACGCGTGTTTTAACGTCGTGTGTGTAGTGAAGTAGCGTACAATTGTTGAATGAGGAGAGAGAGAGAAGAGAGGAGACAAGAAGACAGACAGACAGACATACATCACAGACTAGACAAGACATGACAGACACAGCAGAAGGACTAGAACAAACATACGAGAGATATAGGAAACGAGAAAAGAGAACAGATTCTTCTTAACAGAGAGCCAGAGACAGATTCTTGTCAACAGTGAACTAAATCAGACATAGACTGGAGAGAGAAGAGAAGACAAGATAGAGAGAAACAGACGACAATTCCAAATAAATGTCACAGCCACTTCGGGGGGTCTGACCGCAACACTAAAACCTAGACTTGCTTGTATGTCCCTCTCAAAAGGGGGAGATGTCACGAATTTGTATTCGTTTTCTCGGTTTTAAACTATATTGTTCAGTTTTAACACACAATCCGCAACAACGCAAGTTTAGCTTTAGGGAGAAGCCACTATCCGCGCGCTCGACACAACACGCGGGACCTAAGAGTTTAGGAATAAAAAGTAACAATGTAGTGCAACAATTGGAAGACTATGTAGTGTTCGCTTAAAGTTCTAGAACCACAGGCTAATGCCATCATCACTTAGAGAGAGAGAGGGAGAGAGAAGAGAGTCTAAGGCGATATAAGCTTAGATTTGTTATGATAAGCGCGTGTGTGCAACAATTGTGAGACCGTGTGTATAACTGTGTAACTGTACTTGCGCAGGCTTGCGATGTGGTCTGCAGAGAAAAGAAATAGACTATACCGAGTAATACATCGAACTGGTTGCGCGTCCGCTTGTGTAGTGTGTGTGTGAGAGATAGATGAAAGAATAGAGTGTTTGTCGTGTGTGTGTGTGTGTGTGTGTGTGGCTTGCCAATAAAGCGGGCGGAAAAACTTTATTTTCGTTTTCTAATGCCCAGCCAAAGATAATAAGAAAAACACACTGCCATCATTACATTGCAACGTGAAAGGGGTTATCCCATACTCTCTCCTTCCTTTCTCCCTACCTCTCTCAACCCCACCCCATCTCTCTCTCATCTCTCACATCATCAAAATCTCTCTCTCTCATCTATACATATATCCTCCTCTCATCTCAGGGTCCTCTCTCCGCTCGTCGATCTCCTCTCTCTATCTCAATCTCGTCATCTCTCTCATCTCTCTCATCTCACATCGATCTTCTCTCTCTGTTCTCTTTCAAATGCGTGAATGTATACAGTTTTATAATACAATATTGTTTAACGTACCATTGATATCATAAATAGTCACACTGCTTTTCCCTCTGATGTTCAGCAGTTGCATGTTTAAAGTATGCCTTTGCCAACTTTGTGCTCTATTTTCATAATTAATAGTAATCAAGAGCACATACGTATTGCCAAGACTAGGCTTTGCCTAAATCTATATAGCTTGGAAAAATACTAACGATCATAAAACGTGCGTCGCATCTCTCTCTCTACTCTCTCTCTTCTCTTCTCTCTCTCTCTCTTTCGTCTCCTCGTTTCATCTCTCTCTCTCTTCTCTCTCTCTCCCTCTCGCTCTCTCCCCTCTCTATCTCTGTGTCCTCTGCATTGACTTTGCATGTAGTTGTATGTTGTAGGTATGTATGTATGTATTATGTATTTATGCTATGTATGTTGTATGTGGTGAGCTCTGCTTACAGCCCGACCATGTACATTGTGTGACATATGTCTACGTGTGCGCATGCCTGTGTGTAGTGAACGTTAGGGATATTGTTTGTTTTCGTGTGTGGTGTGTGTCTCTGCACACGCGGGGTGTGGCGCTTAGAGAATAGAAAGAAAATTCAAAACTGAGTCCAACAAACAACGACACGACAGAGAAAATAAGAGAGAGAGACGAGAGCGAGAGGAGGGGGGTCTACCGACTAACAGGCTTCCAAATGTAGAGGACTTTTCACATTTTAAGGATGAAATTAAGTCGATTCTTAACCTAAAGTGTATGAAGTCCAACCACTACCTACAACCGCCGAACACTGAAACGCAGACTAAACTAAAACTATGGGCCCCCCCAGAAGGGAAATTAAAAGAGAGCCAACAGACAGGCGGACAGACAAGACAGTACAGACCTATGGGAGATACAGAAGGAAAACATAAATATTACCATATATAAACATATTGGATAATTATTGATTGGTGTTGCTGTAAGATCGAGGAAGGTAGTGTAGGGAGCTGTAGGGAGATATCTTGGTAGGTGGCAGAGTTCGATTGAGGGAGGGGGGGGGGGAGGCTCTATGATGGTTGGGGGGTTGGGGGTTGGGCGTTTGGTGGTTGTGTTTCTAAAACACTGCTTGTAGCCATAACATGAACGTAAAACGTGACCCGTCAGGCTGTATGACGATGATGATGATGGTGATGGTGAGATGAGGGTGATGATGATGGTGAGATGATGGTGATGATGATGATTTGTGTGTTGTGTGCCGTGTAGATTGTTTACAGAGGAACAATGGGACGTCATTTGTTAGGTGGGCGAGAGAGAAAATGACTATGACGCTTCAAAACGTTTCTATTGTTAGTTTTCGCAGAGCTGTGATGCGCATCCACCGATTGGTCTTCTGCACGGCACGAGGTCACGTGACGTTCCCAGATGCACACAATTGGGTGTGAGCAGCTTTCTATAGTTGCCATTTCCGCCATTCGTAAGTATAAATGCATAGGGGTTGTGCGTGTTTGTAAACGTGCTTGCTGTTCACGACCAAGTCAGCGCCCTGTGACGATCTGCAGCACAGCAGTCAGCATCCTCTGCTAGTTGTAGCCAGTACTAGTGAGGTAAGCCTGACACCACTGATTTGATCGAGGCTTTATTGGGCCAGTTGTTTCTTTAGTCTTCTTACCTAATCTTGTCTCGTCTCGGACTGTAGAGGCTAGTGTAAAAAAGAATAAGACAAAAATAACACACAGTCCTCCAGCTTGTTCTTAATGAGTTTATTTCTTTTTTCCTTTTTTATCATAAAAAAAAAACCACTTAATAGGATAGCGCAATATTTCGTTTTATTGTTTCAAACCTATCGAACGCGGCCAAGCTACCAGGTAACTATTCAGCCTTTAAATACACGTGGTACAAACGATATAAAAAACACTATAATCAGAACTCCTAAAAGCAAGCACGAAGTAAAACAAGTGAGGGTTTTTGCACGGCTCTTTTCCAGAAAAAAAAAGATTTTTTTTTAATTGATTAATAGCTAACCCCACCCCTTAACTTTTTTTTATACTTTTGTCAGGATTACTCTGGTTTTTTTTGTGGTCAGTATAATTTCTGTCATTATGGAATAATTGGTAAAGACTGCTGCCTTTAAAAACAAAATCAGATTTAATTTGAGGAGGCGGATAGTTCTGACCACGCCTAAAAATACAATCATCTTGAATCTTAAAGTTATTATTTGTCATTCGTCCGAATATATAGTTTTTCGCTTTTTACATTTCGTTGGTTGTTGTTGTGTTTTTTCCTCCCATTGCATGTTTCTGTTCTATTGTTGCTGTTATTCAATTTCTTTGCCACGGGGCTGGTTTAAAAAAGTTTTATACTCATCTCATTCACATGTTTAATAAAATGTCGTTCGTTCGTTCGTTCTCTCTGTGTGTCTCTGTGCTTCTGCTTTCTGTCTCTCTCTCTGTCTGTCTCTCTCTCTCTGTCCTCTCTCTCTGCTCACCTCCTCTCATCTCTCTCTCTCTCATCTCTCGTCCGTCCTCTCCTCTTACGTCTCTCTCTCTCCTCTCGTCTCTCTCTCTGAGCTGTTCTTTTCAACAAGTTAAGTTTTCTTCAGGTGGATACCTGTGGAACTCCGTGCCATCTTATTTAAAACAAAACCCAGTATTGATTCATTTAAAACCGCGCTCACAATTATCTGTTTCCAAAGATCAAAAGATAAATGTGAACGTAACCATACATAGTAAATATCATGATAATAAATAGCTTCATATGTTTTTGGGCCAGCTTTCGATTATTCTCTTATTATTATGCTGTTGTGCCTTAGTATGCCCCCCTCCCCCCGCCAACACACACACCTCACACCTCCCGTCTCCCATTAACTCCTCATTTCCCCCCCCGATTTTTGTAACATTCCGTTAGCTTAGTTTTTGTTTGAAGTTTCTCTTGTACTGTTATTGTTATTTTTATTATTCCTCTCTAAGGGCTTGGGTGGGGAAAAAGCTGTCATTTGCCTTATCTCATGTTGCCTGAATTAAATAAATATCGTTTTTCGTTTTTGTTTTCGCTCTCATCTCTCTGCTTCTCCTATCATTCCCGTTATTTTCCGCTGCAGTATCCGTTTTTCGTTTCCGTTTTTGTTTTCGCTGCTCTCTCTCTTTCTCTATAGCATTCCACCCTGTTAGTTTCCATCTGCAGCTATTACTATCTTATTCTATTAATGTTGCCGCTATTATCGATGATACTGGGCCCCCCAATCATTACAAACCATTTTATGTGACCAGGTTAACTGCCAAAAACAGTTGCTGCCACAGCTACTTTCACACACGGTTCATCTTTGGGGTTATCCCAGTTCTGCCTGCAGTGGAACCTCCCTACCAGACCTTGCACAAGTCAGCCCAAACCAATCTTAATAAGTGGGGTGGGGGGCTTAATATGGTGTTGGAGGGTCCCAAAAAGCCTAAATGTCACAAAGGGTGATTTCTTCGCAGGCCTACCGACCTTGCAAAGATGAGCCATCTTTCTCACTTCCCACCTGGAAGGTGATACGTGGAAGGTGGGAAGTGTTAACTATGGTAACAGAGGGCAGTGAGCGAGTGAGTTCACAATGCGATCCTCCCCACATGTAATGTTGGTGAAAGAGGTGGGATAAAATAACCGCGTCCGTCAAGCTTGCGAGTAATCACTCTTTGTATGTGGACACTCGGTAGTCTAGTTAATGGGGAAACCTCGGTGAGAATGTTGTTCTGTCCTTAAACTGCAATATGTAGGGTAAGGTCTGAATGGGGAGTTCTATAAAATGGATTCCTTGCAGGTCTCGCCGCCTCTCTACTGTAAGCGTCTTCAGGAGTCCCACCCCCCAGATGCTGCTAGCCTAGGTATGTGCTCAGAAGGCGTAGACTGATTCAGTGACACACCCGTCTATACGCTGTACACATGCTGCCCCTGTGTTGCGCTCGCACTTGAGATGTGACAAAGTGTACCACATACTTGCCGTGCGCCGCTACTCCAGTCATCTGAGGGCGCCGTGCGCCGGCCAGACTAACCGTTCCGCTCTTCCCTCGCTCCTCCCTACAGCAGGTGCAAGACCAACCTCGGGTCGATGATCAGTGAGGCGCTCATTACTGTTGTGTTGTATTACAGCCCTGGGTTCACCTTAAATATTGAGTTATCAGGGGTAAATATAGTAGGGCTTGTCCGGCTCGGCCAAGCACGCACCACTGCTGTGTGTGGGAAGAGAGAGGGGAAACGGGGCACCACCTGCCTTCCCGCGCTGGATGGAGTCTCGAAGGCTACCGCAGCGCTCCCTCTTGTCTTCTGTTCAAAACTGGCACTGTAAACTTTCTCCTACAAAAAATACCAATAAAGGGTGAGGAGGGGTAATAAAAATTGTGATCAAATGACAACTTTTTCGTTGCCGAAAACTGGAGTTTAACAGTGTGCTAAGTGCAATGAGCACCACGGGGACCCACCTTCGGTTTATCGTCTCATATCAAATCATTTTAATCTCAAAATCAATTCAAGGCATATATTCAATGTCCGAAAGACCCATCTGTGATATAATAAGAAACCGGTTGTACAAGAAAACCATGCACTACTGAACCGTGACGTCAGAAGCCACAAGTAAGGAATCTTTATTCGATCCTCATATAACAAAAAAAAAAACATGCATACAAAATTATATTCTGGTTTCCTCGCAAATGAGCTCCATCCATCTGAGAGGATGGTTGCCTATATTGACTTAATTGTTCTCAGTAAAAAAAAAAAGTATAACATAATTGCAAAGGAGAAAAACTGGTTACTGTACAAGTTGAAAAAAACAAAGTGTTTTTGTGTGTGTGTTGTTTGTGGGGTGTGTGTGTGTAGTGTTGTTTTGTGTTTGTGTGTGTGTGTGTGTGTGTGTGTGTGCGTGTGCGTGCCGTCGTGCGTTGCGCGTGCGTGCGTTGCGGGCGTGTGGTGTGTGTGTGTGTGTTTTTCGAGTTTTCAGTCTATTTCCCACTAATAAACTCCATTCATATTCTGATTCTTCTGACGCCCCCTCATCATTTTTTGCAAAAAACCTCAGTTTCTTCTCTTCAGTGACCCTATTAAACACACTCTTGTTTATCTCGTCTTGTTGTCTCTCTCACCTTCAGTGTCACCCTCTTTGATTTTTGGCTGAGTTGGACTATGTGTCTGTGAGTTGCAGTTGCATAATTCGGCTATAATTTCGTTTTTCTGGTGCTTCATTGATTTCTTGGTATTGTGTCTCCTTTAGTCCCCCCTTTCCTTTCCTCTTGTGTCTTTATGTATATACATTACATGTTTGTTATATTCCTATTCACTGTGGCGGTGTGTGATTATAGTATGTCAGTGGTTTTTTTGTAAACATCGTACTTGTGGGAGTGTGTCCTGCTTATTGTATTCACGCCTCAGGGCAGAACGCGGAATAGCAACTGTGCACATGGGGCTGTCTGGTACGTGAAATTATACGTGAGCTATACTCTATAATTCTTTATTTATTACAGCTTCAACTTTGCTATCTAGTTCAGGCTAGCACGTGACAGTATACATAGCCTGTGTACAAACACATTGGTCCGATGGCATGATGATATGTGTGAATTCACGACGACGATGTGCATAGAAAAGATAGAACGATAACGAGGACGGGAGCAGACGATGCCGCTGCAGCATGTGTCGAGCGGGGTCTTCATGGGTGGTGGTGGGGGTCACGACCGACAATTACCCTTTGCTGTGCTGAAATCTGATACACCAGTGGGACGTTTGCATTTGGAGGGTAAGTTTAATATATTCGTGACGACTGTGGCAGTCGTGGTGGATGCCTCGTGCCTCCATACGGGGAGCTGTACGACCCCGACCTCCTCCACGAGTCCCTCCTCCCCGTTGGGGATCCGGGGAGGGGGTCTTTTGTTAAAATAGTTCCCCCCATCTCCTAAACACGCATTGTAACCTTCCTCTAATCTTCCCCTCTCTTTGACTCGGTGCTTTTTTCTTTGCTTTCTCCATCTCTATCTTTCTGATGTGATGAATGGTGCCCATCTCGTCCACGATCTTAGTTTTCGACAAAAAAACAACGGTTCCAAACAACAATACCATTTTTCATCATATATAAAATAGACATCCCATACACGTGCAAATTTCGTGGATAACCTGTTGTCGGCTGTAACAGCAGCGGGAGACCAGTTATCCCACAACTGTGAAAACGTACACGTTACTTTACTTCATTCTCGTCTGCCTATATTAGGTACATGGGGCACCAGGTGCAGAAGAACGAAATGACAAACATGTGGTCCGTAACTCGGATCGTTTAAGTGGTGGAAAACAAAGTGTCGTCTAAATCGCCGAGCCGCGGATGCAAAGTCCCCTCGCAGCAATCGCCGAATGCTACTCGCGAAATCGGAACTGATATCACAGTGCTGTAACGGCGACCAATACATAAACAGCATAAAAACAGCACCGTAACTACACAATCAAACTGCAATCAAATACAGCATGTGACACACGTTAAACTGAAATATGTATTGTATGTGATATCATACTGCCTTGGGGTTGCGGACCGTGATTTAGCGATGACGGGCGACTGCGATCATAGCGTGCCATATATAGTGGGGGGTCGAAATTTAATACCTATTCGCTATGGATTGTGTAAAACTTCATCAGAACGGTTTTTTTTTTTTTTTTTGTGTTGTATTACATACACCGTCACCTAGAGAAATGCATTGCAAACCTGTGTTATAGACCATCATCCGGAAACTCTGTGTTGAAAAAACTGTGCATGTGAAAAATACATGCAACAACTCTTCGTGGTACTTATTAGCGTATTTCTCGTACGTTCATACGGGGTTTGAACCCCATAACTGGCGCGACCCCAATTGACTTTAATGAGTCAACTAAATGCATCACGTGATAGCTTTCAATCTTGGCAAACTAGTAGGGAAGGCCAAATTTGATGAGTGAAATTGGAAGAAACCTTGTGACATAATTGGTTTTTTTTTAATGTGAAAACGTGACGCACGAATGTGCCGGACGCGGACGTGGAGGCATGGCTCTGGACACCGGAACAGACGGACGGACTAGATCGATCAGCCCATGAAACAATAGCCCCCCGTAACCTTCAGTTGCTCCGGGTGATTAAATATGAGAGGTAGAGATTAGCGACAGAAGAGAGAGAAGTGAGTGATAATAGCCGTGATACATAGCGTAGAGCAGCAGGTCAGATGAATTAGTGAAGTGTGATGGTAATGAGAGGAATAGAGTACAGAGAGGAGATAAGAGAGAGTGGGCACGAGAAGAATAGTATGTGAAACACATAATGTTGAACAGTCCTGACTTCTGTGATCATTGTCACTTATACGTTTGCATGCTTTTTGTGGTATGACATACAGGTGGCTAGGGTGGTGATTTTGATCTGGTGCACTCCAATATTAGATCATCACATCAATGACATTGAAATCAAACGAAACAAAACCATAATGGATGAACCAACAATAGCACTGGCTAACAAGAAACCCGAACCACGCTCAGCATTATATGATTTGTGCCCAACCCAAAATATACCAAAAAAAAGGGATACGAACCACCTTCCACTGTTCTGATGACAGACCGTTTGTGCGCGTTGTCAGTGTGATTTTGGAAGGAAACAATCAGAGGGAAACATCGTACAAGGATGGCAATATCGGGTCGACCACACAGTCCTGACTAGGAGGCACGTACCGTGTCTAAATTTGATCTGGAAGAACTGATCAGCACAAACATATTACAGCACTATTGTAATCCTGAACTTCAATGCCTCTGCCATGTATTTTGCAACTGATTGAACTATCTTATCATAAGCGGATGATAAAACAGAAGCAACAGCTTGCAGTATCTGAGTCAAAGAACGAGGCACTTGATGCGAACCTCATGGCACACTGCAACTAGGGTTATTAACGTCCCTTGACGGCTAGAGTTAAGCCCTTGTTGATCAGTATAAAAAAAAAGGGCATTCACTTTTGCAAAAGGCAGCCATATGCGACAGCACCCACCATATGACAAACCTGTGACACGCGTGCGCGCGCGTGTGTGTTGTGCGTGCGTACATGCGCGCGCGTTGCGTGTGCTCGTGCTGCGTGTGTGTGTGCTTGCAGTCGCGTGCGTTGCGTGCCACCCGCTGCGTGCGTGGTGCAGTGCGTGTCCTGCCGTGTGTGTACGTGTCTCGTGTGTGTGTCCGTGTGGTGTAAGTGCCTGTGTGTGTGTGTCGGGTGTGACGTGTTCAGATGGGAGGTTAAACCAACTGGACTTAGTGAAACGGAGTTGTTACTGGATGGCCCAGGATGACGAAAAAATATTATTACTACACTACCACAGTTTGTGATTTTTGTACTCATATCCCTTCTTCATCTCTCTCTTCTCCTCTCTCTCTCTCTCTGTCTCTCTCTTTCTTTCTTTCTCTTTCTATCCTCCTCCTCTCTCTCTCTCTCCCCTCTATTCTCTCCTCTCTCTCTCTCTCTCTCTCAGTCTGTCTCTATTTGTCTCTCTCTCTCTCCTCTCCTCTCCCTCTCTCATCTCTCTCTCTCTCTCTTCTCTCCACTCTCTTGTCTCTGTCCTCCCTCCTCCTCTCTCTCTCGTGTCTCTCTCTTTCTCTCTTCCTCTCTCAATTGATTATTTTTCTCTTGCTAAATTTATTTGGCAGAAGTAACTCTCTTACGGAAAAAGAATGCTAATACATAATCATAATACATACTATACTGTCACTGCTGACTACTGATGACAGACGAGAGAGAGAGAGACGAGAGAGAGAGACAGAGAGAGAGAGAGGGATGAGAGAGAGAGAGAGGAGAGAGGGAGAGAGAGTAAAACGTTGTCAAGCACACCGCATTGCGTTGGGTGCATTGACACCTTGTGTTTTGTTTCTTCCTAGAATGGCCTACCAGTGTGGCGCCACGTGGACCAGAATCCCTGGAACCTTTGCGTTCTACATCACGGTCAGCCCAAAGGGCTACGTGTGGTACTTAGCAGGGCATTCCAGAGCAATTTGGCGATGCAACAGTTGTTTTGGTAAGCCGTAAAGAATCTCTCGAGCGTACGTGATTGGCAGGGTGTCGGAGTGTGGTGTTTAGGGGGGGGAGGGGGGTAGCCTATTTGCTTGGAATTTGGGACTAAGATAATTTGAGAAATATGTTTCATTGAACATTCATCTTTTGTACGCTACCACCACCACATTTAATCTCTCTCCATCGATCTATACTCTCCGCTCTCCACTCTACTCTATCTTCTCATCTCTCTCTCTATCTTACCCTTTTTCCCGCATACCTTTTGGCCCAAGCCCTCCTACTCCTCCCATTTCTCCCCCACCATCACCAATCTTCCTGTGTTTAGTCTATGTTACACATCATTGATGATTTGTTGTTGTTTGTTATATTAGTGCTAGGTCCTGGTGCTATGTTATTTTCTGGATTATTTACTTTTGTTGAATGCTTTGGAATTATTAGGCCCTATTATTTGTTACGCAATGAAGCGCTTCATTTTTTGTTTAACCTTTGCTTCTAGCCTCAGGGCCTGAGTGTAAAAAAAAGCATATATTGTATATGCTTCATCTATAGGGGAAGACGGGGTACAACAAGCGCAATGGGCGGGTAAGGACTACGTGCCCACTTCCAAATTATCTTTCATGAATTATAAGAAAATTCTCAAGTCTAAATTTGACCCTATTATTCTACGCATTCCGGTTAACTTGATTCTCCCAGCGTAGGATGGACGAATTGCTTAGACATTAAACGCTCAGGTTCGTATCATGGGCAAAATGAGACTGAAATTAGCTTCATTTCATGATGAGAATGAGGGGGTGGGTTTCTTACCCGCCCATGCGCATTTTACCCGTCTTCCCCTAACTCTGATTAAACAAAAATTTCGGTCGTTTGTTCTCTCTCTCTCTCCTCTCTCATTCTCTCTCTATCTCTCTCTCTCTCCTCTCTCTCTCCTCTGCTCGCTCTCTCTCTCTCTCTCTCTCCTCCTGATCTCTCTCTCTTCTCTGATATGAATAAATTGCTTTGTGTGTGTGTGTGTGTGTGTAAGGAGAGAGAGAGAGAGAGAGAGAGAGAGAGAACAGAGAGAGAGAGAGAGAGAGAGATTATGAGTTCGGTCGTGTAGTGTCCGTTGTGCAGGTAAGTTGCTGTTTCTTCATTCGCCAACATCCGTGTGCGTGTGCATTCGTGCGCGTGCGTTGAAAATGAAAGTCAAAATTTGATTCCAGATGGACATTGAATAAACATTATAATATTGTGGGTTTTTATTTTTAGCTAACATCAATTCATCCATATCAATACGTAAAGAAATCAAAAACAAAGTACGCATTGAAAACGCACAAACCATGTACACATACACACGCCACACCAAGCGTGCGCGCGCGCACACGACACACACACACACATTCATGCCACACACACATACATCACACCACACACACACAACAACACTGCACACACACCCACGCACAAACGCATGCACGTACGGCACGTACACGCACTCACACACACACACACACAACACACACACCACGCAGCACGCGCACACACACGCACCATGTATGCACGCATGCATGCACGCATGCACACATACCCACAGAGCGCCACGCCGCAGCACGAACGTAGATATGAAAAAATCAGACAGAAATCAGTAAAATATAATAACGAGAAGGTACATTACATAATACAAA
>JAGGCT020004085.1:230905-245365 GCA_017654935.2 Phymorhynchus buccinoides | reverse complement strand
CTTCTGATACTTTGATTGATTGATTGATTGATTTATTTAGTCTGTTCACAAAATGGTGATATTAGACTATTAAAAAAAGTGTGTGTGCGTGAGTGCGTGTGTGTGTATATCTGTGCGTGTGTGTGTGCGTGTGTATGTATGTTGAATATGAGTGCGTGTGTTTGAGTAAGTGTAACTATGCATATGATTTTGTGTCTGTGGATGTGGAAGAAAAAACAACACCAAAAAACACCCTAATAAATTAATAGAAAAAAGAAAGAAGAAAAACTGACAAAGAAACAAAAAGTTACTTAACTCATGAACTATAGTAATCTTGCAATTCCCAGAGCTGGATATGACTGTAGCAATTTGATCATTTCATGACTGTAAACTACATCTTTTAAAGTTTCAATTTGTGCAGCTTGTATCCCAGATAGTTTGCATAACAATGACAATAACGGACATTCTAAAATATTGTGTTGAACTAATATTGGGTGACCACAAGCGTATTCTACATCTTTAGAAAATTTGGTCCGCCACGAGTTTAATCGAATTTTGTTGATAAGGCTAGATAAAGATCTTGAACTTAATAATATCTTAGATTTTGAAGGAATATAAGCTTTTCATTATATATACTATTTTTTAACATTGAATTTATTTCGTGTTTTTCTAGTTTTATTGAACAATCTGAATATTTTCTACAAGCACCTTCTTTTCGCTAATTTATCAGCTAGTTCATTCCCAACGATACCACAGTGTGATGGAATCCAGCAAAATTCTACGTTAATTCCTTTAGCACATAATAGAATGCATTAGATATTTTACATAAAAAATTAAATCTCGTCTGGTGTTTGCATTCCAGTTTTGTAAACTATTACGAACAGATTTCGAGTCAACGGCAAAGTAAAATACTATAAATTGCAATCTCCATATCAGCTATCCAGGATAGTGCCATTAGAATTGCATACAATTCAGCACTGAATACAAAAACGCCTTTTTCCTAGACAAAAATATGTTATCTCATTTTTAAAAGTCCGGGGATCACAGATCCAGCTCCCTGTGTATGGCTTCCAGCGAACTCGAGACCCTCTGTAGTCTTTAAGAATGATACTGGTATGTTGTTTGGTCTAGATTCTTCTTGGTATGGCTTGACACTATTTAGATTACATTATCAGCTGTTGGTTCAGAAGCGGTATATGCTGGTATCAAATTTAGGAGACCATGATGCTTCTCCCTCGTGATGTAAAGAGGTGGGTGCGCTGTGTTCGGTAAGTTGAGAACAGGTTCATTTTCGAACCAGTACTATATACAACCAGTTGTTCCTCATCCGAACCGGTCTTTTCGAACCGGTTTTTTTAACCACTACTCGCATCAGTAGTTTCACCTATGCAAACACATATTTATTGGTCAGAATTTTTCACACACGCACCCCACTCACAGACCACGACCCTACACACACCACGCACACTCACACTCCCTATCACACACTTCCCACACATCACACTCACTAAAAACTCAGCTCAAACTCCAACAAACATTTTAATTGTGACGGTGCCATACTGCCCCGTGTCAAAGGAAGGTGTTGAGGAGTAGGGAGTGTAGTTTGAAAAGCATAATAATCATTCACGGGAAAAAATTGAAACCAAAGCAATCACAACGTCTATGGCGGTTGGAGTGTGAAGGATTGGTGGCACATTTCTACAATCCGTGCACGCCAGTTGAAGCCAGCTTGGACGACTAATGCAGATATGTGCGGGAAGATAGGAAGGGATTTTAAAAAAAAAGCCTATCTAGTTCACGAGATACAGTAATGATGAAGACAACATGCGATAGAGAAGAGGATAGGAAATATGCTTTCTACGTTGGGGAAGGTAAAAAATATTACAGCACGAGCGTGCTCCACACATTAACGCAAATCGGACATCTTGCGATCACTATGTGGTGGTGGTACCACACACAATCTTGGGGTGGTGTTTAACGTCTGTTCACCCCAAGTGGAATCTATGACTTAAAACCCAAGTGTACGACCCCTACCAAAAAAACGAAAAAACGCGCCTGCAGGTTGTAGTGTAGTGTGTGTGTGTGTGTGTGTGTTTGTGTGTGTGAAATTAGATTAAGCCTACATCAGAGTAGCTATTGAAGTGAGAGTGTGTGTGAGTGTAACTAAATCGGTAGTATTATTTATGTGTTTTCCCTACACATCTTTTCGGTTTACAAGATCTAACTGAGTGCATGTAAAAGATTACGATTGCAATATATTTTTGGGATGGATGCCTTCCTCTCATAGGGGGGGGGGGGGGGGGGGGGGGTGGGGACATACAGTCAAACCTTTCGAAACTGACTTATGTAACATGACAGAAGGTTAAACAGGTGTGTCTCTAATTTATAAATGGCTAACCAGCGAAATATAATGCCTTGATTATTGACCAACAATTAATATAGTAACATCAGAACAAAAATAAGCCAACAGGACTTCATATGCAGGATTTCTGAATCCTAGGTTGATGGTATCAGTAGATATGGCAAGCTGTTTAAAGAGGTGTGTCCTTGAGTTTTCAAGGATATTTTTGTGCTGGTGTGTGTGTGTGTGTGTGTGGTGTGTGTTGTGTGTGTGTGTGTGTGTGTGTGATTTATGTGTGTGTGCATACCTGCATGTGGCAGTGTGACGCGAGGCGTGTGTTGCACATTCGGCATGCATATCCTGTGGATGTGTGTGTGCAACCCCGGAATAACGTGTGTCATTACAAAGAGTAAAGTGGACAATACAAGCTATGCAACAACAACAGTCCGATAAATGATGAAGATATGAAGATAATTTAATAATACATGCGGACACCAGGTACTACCAATAATTAGCCTAGTAATTAATAACATAAACGAATATATGATGTGATGATATGATTGAGTGATAGAATGATGTGGTGAATGGAAGCTGAAATTGATTTGATGTTTTGCTGATAGATGGCTTGTGCATAAATGGATGCATTGTGTGGAGTGATGATGATAGCAGGTTAGTGTGCCTGGTGGTGGGGTTAATAATGCATCACAAGTTAATGAACATGCAAGTAATACATGCGTATGCCAATGCGTGCATGCATCGGTGCATAAATGCGTGCAAACGTATGCTTATAATCATACCTGGCCAGTCGTGTGAATTGAAGGATGAAGTTGTGAGGCTGGACACACTGTGTGTGTGGTGCGAGAGGAGCGGGGGATCCTTTCGCTGGCCGGTGTGGACAATGACCTCGTCCTATAGTGGGGAGTCCTGATGCAATGTGTGACAACAGGGGAGATGGCTGAATGTTACTATGTGGCAAAAAACACCTGATGTGATCATCAGTCCAATTGACTGAATATAAACATCTTCTGCTCATAGCAACACAGTGATGGGCTCGAGTCCTCGGTACTTTATGGTCACACCTGGCTTGATTCAGGACACAGAGGCACAATGGTCTAGACATTGACGACACAAGCCAGTATTCGAATATTTGAACGCATATTGGAAGACATACGCCTGTACAAGTCATTACATGCGATTCCTAATGGGAATATGTACTTTGATGTTCTTTATTTTTTAAAGCTCAATATGTATACTTGTTCTTTCGATTTGCGTGTATGATAAAAAAAAATATTGTAAAGAATCGTGTGTGTTTTGCTTGTGTGTGGTCACCAAAAGGGGATTTTAATATATGTAGTGCGTTCATTGAGGGAGAATTGTGATGGTTGTTTGAGTCCCACAACATGATATTTAAAGAGTTTAGTGCTGTTTTTGTTTTATGTGTTCTTGCATATGCTTATTATGCTGTGTTAGATGCTATGTTGCAAAAGAACATTATTATTGTTTTCTTTAATGTATTTGTTTAACGTACTTGCATTTGCTTTGATGATAAACAAGAGCAAGGCCTGCAAGGCTCACGTCTGATTTTTATTACTATAGCAGTCATGGGAATTCCCATGACAATTCCCATGCCTGTATAGAGAGAATACTGTTATGTAGAAACTTGTGCATCTGAAAACAGAATTAATTTTTATTTTACTGTGTAAATTAAAATTACTTCTATGCACCCCTACCCCTTTCTTTAAAATTTAATTATATGTATGTTTATATATGCGCATGTAACATAGTGGAGCCCTATTTTTATTTTTGGCAAACAAGTAAAATTGAAAATCATATTGACCAAGCTTTCAGAAAAAAAACCATAGTGACCAATCCCCCCCCCCACCCCCACACCACCCCCGCCGGGGTAAGGGGGGTCTACGGACACCTGTAGTAGGCCTAGTCTTTGCCTGTGGGTCTAAGCCTCTTACTCTTAGAAAATTAATAATTGAAGTTGCGTGATCTGTTACTGTTTTAAACATGGTGATTGGTTCATGGGCGATGAAAACTTGTTCCACATCATCTATCTGTTTTCTGATATTTTAAACACTGATTGTTCATCCCCCCCCCCCCCCCCCCCCCCCCCCTCCCCCCCTCCCCCCCCATACACACCCCCCCCCCCCCCCCCCCCCCCCCCCCCCCCCCCCCCCCCCCACCATGTCCCTCCCATATTTTATTCAGTTCGTGTTTTCGTGTGAGTTTTGTTAATCCCCCCCCCCCCCCCCCTCTGGGCCACAAAGCAAAGGTCAAGGTCACAGCCAGCAAGCTCATCCATGTTTTTATTTCCCCCGTGTACAGTCTTTGCTCATGGTGATCAATCGTCTAGGCCTAACAAAGGATTCGTACGTCGAAGGCAGTGAAATCGACGAACCCTGGATTTTCCGTATATTTTTTTTTCAAGACTGAAATGAATGTGGGCTAAATGTTAAGTACGTCGGTCTTGATTATGAGGGTAAGGCATGGACTCTTATTCTCTATAGGCCTTGTTGCCGGAAGTGCAGTAGGCTAATGTTATGCGCAGAGATGATGTGCAAATGAACACGAACAACCGTTACTCAAAGGCGCAAATAAAGCTAAACAACCGGGCCGTCAACGCACACACTCGGTACATCCATTTGTTACAGAAAATATAAGTTGACGACGTTAAAATGTACCTATTTGTACACACCTGAAGTCTTGTGTTTATTTTTAAAGAGCGTTTTTGTATATCTAATGGATGGAGAGTCTTCTTTCCAGTATGTATCTCCTACTCGGTACAACACAACAGTAATCTCTGCAACAAATGATTTTCTTTCTTTTGTTCCTTACCGATGTATCTGACTGCTTTGATCGCCATGACTTGAAGGCTCACGTCAAAATCAAATATCCTGCTAACTTTAACCCTCTAACATCTTATGTTTTTTTTGAGAAAACGACAACGTTAAAGTTGCAGTGGAGAGTGAGAGTCTTCTTTAGTTTGAAGAGTGTGACTGAGTCAAGGTTAAAAGGTTGCACAACAGTAATCTCTGCAACAAATGAATATCTTTATTTTGTTCTTTATCAATGTATCTGACTGCTTGATCGTCATGACTTGCAGACTCACGTCAAAATCAAGTATCCTGCTAACTTTAAACCCTCTAACGCCTTATATGTTTAGAGAAAAATGACAACGTTAAGGTTTGAGTTAAGTTAAAGTCGGGCCACGGACACGAACACACACACACCAACACACACACATACACACATACATACACACAGACACACAACCGAACATGTACTGATAACTATAGACTCACTTTGTGTTAAAAAACGACGTGAGCCAAAAATCAGTTTTGGGTGGAGATTGCAATGATATAACTTTTTGAAGCTTATAAAGAAGTAAAACAAGTTAATGTTGCGTGTTGTCATATATATGTGTGATATAAAATACATACTTATGAAATTGGTTTTGTCTCGAAAGAGTTAACCAACAAAATACACAGTTTCGAGTTACATATGGCGAAATGATAGTGGTACTGTAAATAAAAAGGGGTCATTTTTTTCAAGTTTGATTTGTTGACTTTTGTTGAATGATGGGAACGCAATGTAGAATATAGTTTTGTCTCGAAAGAGTTAACAGACAAAATACATAGTTTGAGTTATTCATGGTATATAGATAATAATGCTAACTTAACTTAAAGGTGTCATTCTTTAACCCTTTCACCGCCAGCCATTTTTCTGCCAAAAATGTCCTTTAAACTTACTTGGCTACAGAAAAGATTTCGTCTGCAATATTGTGGGATTTCTCTCTGACACATTTAGAATAGGGTCAATCCTGACTGCTCAAATGTAGGAACACAATATCATTGAATAACAGACCCTGATTTCAAGGGTTTTAATGACATTGGTGTTAAATCATTGTGGTTGCAAAAATGCGACATTGGCGGTGAAAGGGTTAAATACAAGTTTGATGTTATGTTTTACTTATATCGAATGATTGGTATGTAATGCAAAATACAATTCTGTCTCGAAAGAGTTAACTTACAAAATGCAGACTTTGGAGTTATCCATGTCATAGATTGTAGAGCTAATGTAAATTAAAGGGGTAATTCTTTACATTCGATTTGACTTTCTTGACTTTTATTGAAAGCTTGGTATGTAATACAAAATATGGTTTTGTCTCGAAATAGTTAATAGACAAAATGCATAGTTTTGAGTTATTCATGGCATAATAGATTAATGTGCTCATGTAAATAAAAGCTTAAATTCTTTACATTCATTTTGATTTTCCTTATGTTCATTGAATGATTGGTATGTAATGCGGAATATAGTTTTGTCTTGAAAGAGTTAACAGACAAAATGAGTAGTTTTGAGTTATTCATGGCATTGATAATAATGCTAATGTAAATTAAAGCTGTAGTTCTTCAAATTCAAAGTGATTGTTGACTGTTATTGAATGATTGATATGTAACGAAGCTTATCTAGACACAAATGACCCACAGTGATGACTTGGGCTGTAAAGGGTTAACCGTTACAGATACGCATTTGCATGGGCAAAATGTGGAATCAGCGCCCCTCAAAACATAAAATAACACTTTCAGTTTGCTTCTACCTCTCAATGCCCAGAGCAAATTAAATAAGACTATTTTGTCATCTAATGGGGCGATATTTTGATTTTTGAATTTAAAACTTGATGTCACTAAGAATAAGTCGAAGATAATGGTTTTTCGCAAAGGTGGTTTTCTAGGTCAAAGAGAACAATGGTTTTACAAAGGGGAAAAATTAGAATTGTAAATGAGTATTGTTATCTCGGATTTGTTTTTACATCCAAAGTAAGCCTCAAACGCAGCACCAATCATTTTGCAGCCAAGGGTAAAAAGGCATTGATAAGTTTGTTTAGAGCTTTTAGTAACTATAACGATATGACGGCAAGTATATGTTTCAAAATCTTTGATACTAAGATAAAAACCTGTATTATTGTATTCGTCAGAAATGTGGGGAATGAAAAGATAGATTAGAGATAGATTAGATACAGATAAACATGTTCTATCTATCGTGCCTTCAAAATAATGTTTGAAAAAGAAAAATATTCGACATCTATGTACTCTTTTTGTCATAGGGTTGCTGTTGCACAGCTACGATTAGGAGCATTGCCTTTAAATAATAATGTACACCGCTTTAGTGAGTCACATACAAAAACGTGTTGTCCATATTGTACTACAATAACGAAAAACAAAACCCACTTTTTATTTGAATGTGAAATGTATTCAGATCTACGAACAAAATGTCTGAAAGAATCAGTAATTGTGCCTCTAAATACTCTTCTTAAAGTAAATAATTATTATCACACAGGTAATCTATCCAGGTTTGTCTTACATGGTATCAACAGAAGAAAGCGTCTAATAAACAATGCTAACTGAATCCATTTTATTATACTCACTGTTTTTGACATATTACCTACTGAATAACCCCGATGGATATTGCTAATAGACTACTACGTTTATTCATTATTATGATGATTACTGTTGTTTTTGCCGGGTTGGGTTTTTTGGAACCCATTTAAATGCTGTACATACTATTCTGTTCTGAACAACCCCGACTGCTATGCATGTAATTACTGAGCATATCTGTGCATATTTCTGTAGATATGTGTGTTATGTTATCAGGCACACTTTTCATGTGGGTTAATCCATTTCTTGTTCTTATTATTATTATTATTATTATTATTATTATTATATATTATTATTATTAGTATATTATTAGTAGTAGTAGTAGTAGTGGTGTAGTGGTAGTAGTAGTAGTGGTGGTAGTGGTAGTAGTAGTAGTGGTAGTGGTATTCTTCTTCTTTTTCTTCTTCTTCTTCTTCTTCTTCTTCTCATTATTTATTATTATATTATTACTATTATTATTATTATTATTATATTATTATTATTATATGGATGCCTGTTTGCATAAGGGTCCAAGGCCTATGTACATTAAACCATTTGAATTTGAATTTGACTTGAAATCTCTCTCTCTCTCTCTCCTCTCTCTCTCTCTCTCTCTCTGTCTCTCTCTCTCTCTCTCTCTCTCTTCTCTCTCTCTCTCCTCTCTCTCTCTCTCTCTCTCTCTCTCTCTCTCTGTGATTTGTGGCATATTGTATATGTGTGTTAGTGTGTGTGCTTCGGCGACAAATGCGACCGTAATAAATATCACATGTGATACAGACTAAATATATGTAAACCTATACAGGGGCAATCAGTCCAGCGGCGAATTGTCTAGGGTAAATTGCCTGAGGACAAATTGTCCTGGGCCCATATTATTGAAGAAATATTGTTAATACAGATTTGATGATGATACAAGGTACAGGAAAATGTGGATCCACCTGGATGATACCATTGCCTACTACACAGGCTTTATCTGTAGGCCATTTTTTTGCTATATTTCATGTGCCTTGATGATGGATGGCAAAATAAGGGGCCATAATAGACAGCATTACCTTGACCCATATGGCTTCCTTTGTGAATTGCCCTACAAAAAACCCCCCCGGGGAGAGAAACGTATTACCAACGTCAAACTACCTGATTATGATGTGTCACACAATCAACTCCTTTCCGAATTGTAGTGAAGGAAAAAGGACGTTAGATTTCTCCGTGTCCAGCGAAGATCAAGTGACTCCCTCCCTTCAGTCTTGTGACGTGGCCGATGTGCCCAATGAAGCAAAGTAAGATAAACACAGAACAACAGTACACCAGAAAATTAAAAGTAGTCAAGTCATGTGGTTGGAAGAATGGAGAATAGGGAATAAAAGGAAAAGGGAGATAGGAGAGGAAGTCACATCTTTATAGGAAAAAGGGGGGGGGGAGAGCAGGAATGTGTGAAGCATACGGAAAAGAGGGAAAGATCTAGTGAGGGATGAACGCAGGGATATAGTGGCGCCTGAGGGACTTGGAACCCGTACATTTTTTTGATCATTTGATGTACGGTTCCTATAAAGTTGCAGTTGCGACGTTAGTTAAAACGCCGGCGCTCGTCTATATTTTTTTATTCCTTATATATAAAATCGCTAGTTATATGCTCACCTTTTGTTTATTGTTTCACGTTGACTAAGAAAGAAACATCAGAATTCAACCAGCAGCAGTAATTTTTTTCAAGAATGACCCGGGATTCCAAGGGCGGGGATTAACGGCGGTGATAATTACGTGAACCATTGTAAAAACTGGTGTGATGAACATCAACCACTGACTCGGTCTGTAGACGGAAACGAACTGATTTGAAAAAAAGCGTATTTTGTGTGTACATTTGCCCTGCCGATAGTTTGTCAGAATATACATTTCCAATGTGATAATAAAATCAGGTGATGGTTGATCCACTCTAACTTTGCCTCTCATTCTCTGTCGCTCTTTTCTTTTCTTTTGGTCGTCTATCTCTCTATCTCTGTACTGTCTATGTCTCTCTACAGTCTCCTCTCTCTCTCTCTCTCTCTCTCTCTTTTTTTTTTTTTTTCTCTCTCTCTTTCTCTCTCTCTATCTCTCTCTCTCTCTCTCTCTCTCGCATATATAAAAAACAAGGAGACACATTGCCTCGGTCTTTCAAAAAATCATATAATAAAAAGACTTAGCAGAATGTATACAAATCACCTATTATTTCCTCCGAAATTAATGTAAAAATTATTCACTTCCAACATATAAATCACGTGCATCCAATGAATTAATGTTTAAACGCGGGAGGACAAAATAATTTATTTTATGCGTTTAAATTCTGATATTTTCTTTCCCTATCCATTGGTAATTATTATTACCCTATTGAATGTCATGTTATGAGATAACATGTGGATAAAAATGTGTGTGTGTATGTGTGTGCGCGCACGCATGTGTGTGTGCGTGTGCGTGCGTGCGTGCGTGCGTGCGTGCGTGTGTGTGTGTGTGCGCGCGCGCGTGCGTGGTGCGTGCGTGCGCGTGTGCGCGTGTGCGCTTGTGTGTATGTGTGCATATATATATATATATTATATATATAATTTTTTTTAATTTAAAAAAAAAAAAAAAAATTCTAGTGTTTTTTCCTTGCATGTTTCTGATTTCTTTTGTCTGTTTTGATTGTAGTTTATTTTGTGTGGTTGTTTATCGTTTAATTTATGTTTGCTTGCTTGCTTTGTACGAGGACCTGATGAAAAAAAGCCATATTTTGTGCTTATTTAGTTATCCTCAAAAAGCATTCGAGTAAACATTCGAGTTTTCGAGTTTCTCTCTCTCTCCCTCTCCTCTCTCTCTCTCCTCTCTCTCTCTCTCTCTCTCTCCTCTCTCTCTCTCTCTCTCTCTCTCTCTCTCTCTCTCTCTCTCTCTCTCTCTCTCTCTCTCTCTCTCTCTCTCTCTCTCTCATAAAGGCAAACATGGCGTAACTCTAACTCCTGATTTACTTGAAATTTTAATTCTTCTTTTTGCTGATGATGCTCTGTTGCTTTCCTTTTCTGTTATTGGTCTGCAACGTCAGTTGAATATTTTCAATGAAGCTTCGGAGAGAATGGGTTTGACTGTTAATTCAGATGAAAATAAAATAGTCGTTTTTCGCAAAGGTAGCAACATGGCAGCGAGTGAGAATTTTTTTTTTTGTAATACAAAGCTATTATTTTGTTTTGTCTCTCGTGAATAAAATAACGTCACTTTACACTTGTCGTGTAGTCGTTTGTTTGTTCAAAGCTAGAAGTAGTAAATCAGTATAAGTATCTTGGCATATTGTTTTCTTCATCTCTCACTTGTTCTTATGCAATGGTAGACAGAGCAACAAAGGCGAAGAGGGCTGTTGTTTGTATACTTAGACTGCCATGGTCTCTAGGCGAGGTAAATCCTAAAATATGTTTTAAGTGATTTGATAGGCAGGTCCTTCCTATGCTAACCTACGGTTCAGAAGTCTGGGGTCTGATTGCTGACCAAACTGTAATTGAAAGAGTCCACCTTTTTGGTTTAAAAAGATTATTGAATGTTAGTGTCAAGACACCAAATGCCTTCGTTTATGGTGAATGTGGGAGGTATCCTCTCTACATTCATACGTACACCAGATGTATAAAATACTGGCTAAAAATATTAAGATTGTCTAATTATCGTATCCCTTTAAAATCATATAAGATGCTGTTAACCTTACATTGCAATAACAAAAAATAACTGGGTTTCTGCTATGCGCTTTACTTTGCATAGATATGGATTCGACTATGTTGCTTCTTTCAAACAATCTTTTTGTGCATCCCAATACTTATTAGATGTTAAGCAGTTTACATTGAGGAAGACTTTATCTAGATTTAGACTTGGTGTGTCAGCTTTGCACACCCACACATATCGTTATTCAAGAAATGTTGGTCTTGATTGTCGATTTTGCTAAGGTTCGCCTGTAACTGAAATACATTTTGTATTAATTTGCCCTAAATATTTAGTACTTAGAGAAAAGTTGTTTCCTAAAAAATATTACAATCATCCTTCTGCTTTTTAAGGCTAGTTTTGCTGATGTGTGACTCTATATGTATATTTAGCCTTGCAATGTACGTGTCTGATGCACTTAGAATTCGTAATGAAACAATGTAATATTTTCTGCTATTAACTTGATACTGTTTATTATGTTTCTCTGTTTGAATTATGAAGATTTCCCATTCTTACCCTTTCCCTCATGATATGGGCAGATGGCCTGGTCATTAAACAGTTGTCCATTGTTTCATTGTTCCATTGTCTCTCTCTCTCTCTCTCTCTCTCTCTCATCTCTCTCTCTCTCTCTCTCAAACAGTGTGAAAAGATGACAGCATACATGCTCATCATTGACTTACCATGTAAAAAGTCAAAGGCCGAGGAAACTTCACCAAATTAAATTCATCACCAGTCCTTGAGATTGTTTATGCTATTAACATGCACATTATTATTTCATTATTATTTTCTGAATGTTTGACAGTGTGTATCCACAATGCGGATGTGTGATCAATTTCCTGACTGCAGTGACCACACTGATGAAGGAGAAATGTGCACAGGGGGGTTTGGAGAACACATGTGGTATGACACGAAACCTCCTGCTGTTGTTGAGTTTGACGGTTATGGGGCAGTGACAATGCAGAAAATACGCAGCTCTATTGTCCATATATCATCTCTCTGTCCAGATACCCACTTTCAGTGTGCAGATGATGGCTATTGTATGCCCGTCTTTGTGTGGTGCAACACTGTCTATGACTGTCCCCAGCATGAAGACGAAATGCACTGTGACGGATACACTTGTCCAGGATTATACCGTTGTCGGGCATCCAGTGTGTGCCTCCATCCCAAACATGTGTGTGATGGAATTTACCAATGTACGCAATATGTCCTCAGCCCGAGATGACTACACGTTGTTGATGCGATTGCGCACGTGCTCTGAGTATGTGCACGTGGCTATAGGTCCACCCCAGCGCTTTTTCTTGTCACGCAACCCTAATGCTCCCCTCCCATCCATTATTATATCCAATTATACGCTTTTTGGATGCCAGCGACAGTGGTCTAGAGAACAATTACGTGTTGATGAACAAATTACTTATCTATCTGCGACTAGCAAGATGTGGTTTGATTAATATAACACTGCACCAACTCCCAAACATGCACATTTTAGACCTGAGTGAAAACAATCTGACCTCCATTACTGAACAACACTTGAAGTTTCTTCCTTCACTGAATCATCTGATGCTCTCTAAGAATCCACTGACCACACTTATCGAACACACTGATGGGTCGCTTTATTTTCTGCATCACAAACTTAAATCATGTGGATGTGTCACAAGTCATGATGAAGGACCTTGACCTGTCACTGCTACATCTCTTTCCCAATCTCCAGATGCTGAATCTAAGTGACTGCGCTGTGGACCGTGCTTTCCTTGAAGGCAATCATACTTTCACACGTCTCCACGTATTGGATGCACGTGGCTGTTCCATGACTGATTTCCCTGCCAACATCTTTGAAGGCTCAGAACAGCTACAGACTGTGTATGCTGACAATTACAAACTGTGCTGTCAGGACATTCTCCCAAAGGATTTCATCTCTGATCAGTGCCACGCTCCTTCTGATGAAATATCTTCATGTCAGTCCTTGTTGAAATCAAATGTGTATCGTGTACTCATTGTGCTGTATATGCTTTCAGCAATCTTTGGCAATGTGGTATTGTTGGTTATTCAAGCGATAACGTTGAAACAGAAAGCTTGGAAAGGATTTGATGTATTCATCTCAAACCTGTGTTATTGTAACATCCTGATGGGAGTGGATTTATCTATAATAACCCGTGGCTGATCGAGTATACGAAGGTATTTATTTATGGAAAGATGTTGCATGGAAACAGACAATAGCATGTCACGCAGCAGGTGTGTTTTCAATACTCTCCATGGACGTATCAACCTTCATAATCTGCTTCATCACTTTGGATCGAGTTCTGGTTCTACACTTCCCAACCAGTCGGCTTCAGTTCCACAAGATCAGTGCGATGATGGTGTGTGCTGCTATGTGGACTGCTGGGCTGCTTCTGGCTGCAATGCCTTTACTGCCCATGACGTCACACTGGCAGTTTTACGGCCAGAATGGCATCTGCATTCCACTGCCAATAAACACGCAAACGTTTTCTGATCAGCCAGTTTTCTTCCACTTTATTATCTTTCCAAATTGTCTCCTGATGTTACTTGTTGCAGTCGGACAAGTCACAATCTACAAATCAATTCAAAGCAATGAACTGTCAGACATCAACTGTGATAAAGGAAGCAGCACAGAAACATCAGCATCTCGTCATCAGTTTGCTGTTGCAGTGTCTGATTGTCTGTGTTGGTTTACTGTTGGATTTCTGGGCCTGTTGGCCTCCACTGGCCACTCTGTGACCAGTGAGGTCAATGTGGCCATGGCCATTTTGGTGCTGCCCCTCAACTCTGCCATCAGTCCCCTTTTGTACATGTTCAGCATGAGGCTTGAACATCTTCGTTTTCAGCGCCTACAGCGGTTGAAGCAATATCTGTTGAAGCAAACGAGCATCACAAATACAACTCGCACTGTCCAAGCTGACAAGTGCACAAAGGAAGAAGCCCAAGACATTTTCTGCCACTGGGTCAGGCGAGGAATCTTATCAAGCAAACATGTCTCACTTTGCAGCTCTACTAAAACGAAACAATTTTCGTTGTAGGGTAAAA
>JAGGCT020004085.1:215905-225905 GCA_017654935.2 Phymorhynchus buccinoides | reverse complement strand
TTTGAAGAAAGTTTTGCTTTTCCGAGCACGAGAAGGATTTTGAATGTCGGGAATGTGATAAGGATGTAATAGGCGCGTGATTGTTCTGTACATTTAGAACATAATCTTGTGACGTGTGGACTGTAATACACCAATAGCAGGCTTTCATTGTTTGAAAGTGAAGGCTATAATTGGAGTTGTGAGAAAAAGTTGTCACACAAGATGCTGAAACGTAGCTAGAGCAACACTCACAACCAGTCATCATAAGCCCACTAGTAAGTATTATTGATGGCAGGTGATTGAGATCTGGTTTGTTTGACTCTAGTTTTGCTCTAGATCCTATGTTCAATGATGAATAAGGAGTAGATAGATATGTTATAGAAACGAAGTGGTAAACATTCTATTCTATTTATGTGCACTGATTATTTGTGTGTGTGTGTTTTTTGACTTGAACACTTTTGGTACCAGAACCGGAGTTTATGCCTACTAACCCTTTTGTCTATTTTTAGTAGGAAAACGGCTATGGGCCGCAATCTTGCACTTTATGATACCCTTCCTTTCCAGGTGTTGGATGGAGAGTGATGATGGATTGATCACCTTTTATGTTTTACTGATCTCAATTTGTTAACTGAAATTCAGTTTATTTAGTACCCACATGTAGTGCTATTGTACAAGGGAAGCCTTCTACTTCTAGCCGGTTGGGATTCACTAATGCCCTGACGACTGAAGCCCCTTGTCTCTAAGCCATAGAGATCTACATCCACCTTCTCCTGTGATTATCAGCAGGGCATCGTGGGCCGGACGATCATCCCGGACTCCACCAAGCACCAAGACGGGTCCGTCGCCAAGACAACCTGCACCCAGAATCCGCGAGGAGACCACGCTTGAACAGTGCCATCCCGCGAAGCCGTAACCGGAACGACTGGGAGCTACTCTCACCTGACGAGCAAGCCCAGAACTTGAAACAGCTAAGTCCACCTGACTGCGCCAATCACTTGAACTTTCCTACGGACATTAGAAGATACCCCCCTCCCCCCCCCCCCCTTAGTAACCCTTCCGGCATGGGGCGAACCTTATAGAAAGACAAAAGTCTTGTGAATCCTTTCGGATTTCATTGTTTTTTTTATTCATATTTTGTTTTGGCGCCATTGATCTGCTTTATTATTATTGTTGCATAATATTCTTATGCAGATTTTGTGAGTAAATAAAATACAAGTGTCAAATAATCCTGAACCCTTTGGTCAGACTGATGAGAGTGGGAGTCTTGTAATTTCATGTAAAACCCTACTTCTCTCTGTCTGCCATTTAGAGCAATTCAACCACTTGTATTTCTTACAACCATCTGACGAGCCAGAACCCGGGCACAAATATAAATTTATTAGATGAAAAGGGGCCGGGAAAGTTGCTCATCTCCCATACCCTAGAGAAGTGGGCTAAAGGCAAATTTTCTAAAGTCTTCCCTAGGGACTTAGCCTTTTAAACCATTACCTCGTCACATCAACCCCCGGCTTTTGAATGTCTATTTCATCCTATTTGGAAAGCCTGGCTGAACGAATACCCCCCTCTTCTCCCGTTTCTCCCATTTCTTTCTTTCCTTCTTTCTTCCTTCCTTCCTTCCTTCCATCTGTCTTTCATTCATCGTTCATTCATTCCCCATTCGTTTCTTTCTTTGCAAGCGTTTCCCTTCCTCTTTATTTTGTGTTTTCGTTCGCTCGTTTGTTCGTTCTCCCCACCCCCCCCCCCCCCCCCCACACACACACCACAACCCCCCCCCCACCCCAACACCCTCCAACCCCAACCCCAACCCCAACCCCACTCACCCCTCTCTTCTCATTCTCTTTTCTTTCTTTTCTATTTTCTTTCTCTCATTCTGTTTCTCTTCCTTGCTTTATCCCTGTGTCCTTCCTATGTCCTTTCTCTCTTGTTAGTCCCCGAGCCGAAGGTTCGTGGAACTATTGTTTTTGTCTGGTCCTGTCCGGTGTCCGTCCGTCCGTGCCTCCTTCCGGCTATTCGTCCGTTTTTCTCAAAAAACTATTTCAGTCTATCATCATCAAAATTGGTATACTAGTTTGCCAAGATGCAAGCTATCCACTGATGTATTTTGTTTTACATTAAGGTCAAGGTCGCGCCAGTTACGGGGTTCAAACCCAAAAACACATAATCGCTAATATATCGCGAAGTTTTGCATGTATTTCAATGCAGGTTTTTTTCACAACATTTCTTGATGAATGGTCTATAACACAGTTGTCATGAATGTTTTCTGTGCGCTCGTGTGCGCATGATCGCGCAGCGCTCAAATCACGGGTCCGAACCCCAAGGCTATGACTTGAAAATTTCACAAAGCATTGTTGGAAACTTCATGGTTTGAAACTCTATCTGTTGACTGATGATTTGATGTAAATATTACAAGTGAACCCGTAAGCCTAGACTCCACCAACACGGCTGGAAACACCCAGAGACAGAGACAGAGAAGAGACAGAGAGAGAAAGAGAGAGCGGTGAGGGAGAGAGACAGAGACACAGAAGAGAGGAGCAGTGAGAGAGAGAGAGAGAGAGGGAGAGTGGGTAGCAAACAGTTGGCTGTAGCACTGTGGCTCACACTTGACTACTGAGTTCATGCACGCGTGTGCTAGCTTGCTGGCATCGCCGAGTCTTGCTTACCTCAGTGACTGGCTGGATGGGGGAAGGAGATGCATTAGGGGAGGAGGTGAGTGGGTTTCACGATAGTGCATAGGTGGAAACTAAATGATCCCAATTGAACGGCCGTGCCTAGGCCCTTTGTGTCACAGGCCCGATATGTCCCACTTCTTTTCCGGCCATCCATCCGTCCGTGCGTGCGTCCTGTTTTCAGTTCTCAATGGTCTCCCCGCTGTGTGTACAGCCGACACATTCCGATTTCGGAGTAGCTCGGCGATGCTGCGAGGGGACTTTGCAGCCGCTCGGCGTTGCACTTGTTGACTTTTTTTTTTGCTTCCACGATGTCTCTCTTTCTGTCTGTCATTCATCGTTTTTCCTCTGCTCGCTCCTCGTTTCTTTCTTTCCAAATGTTTCTCTTCCTTATTTTGTGTTTTCGGTGTTCCTTCGTTCGTTCGTTGACCTCCTTTTCTTCCCTTCATTCTTTGTCAAGTTTGTGTGTGTGATGTTGTGTGTGTGTGTGTGTGTGTGTGTGTGTGTTGTCTGTGTGTCTATGTGTGTGTGTGTGTGTGTGTGTGTGTGTGTGTGTGTGTTGTGTGTTTGTGTGTGGTGTGTGTGTGTGTGTGTGGGTGTGTGTGTGTGTGTGTGTGTGTATTGTGTGTGCGGGTGCGTGTGTGTGTGTGTGTGTGTTGGTGTGTGGGTGTGTGTGTGTGTGTGTGTAGGTCGGTGTGTGTGTGTGTGTGTGTGTGTGTGTGTGTGTGTGGTGTGTGTGTGCGTGCGCGTGTGCGCGCGCGCGCGTGCGCGCGCGCGCGTGTGCGCGCGTCGCGCTGTGTTTGTGTGTGTGTGTGTGTGTGTGGTGTGTGTGTGTGTGTAGGTGTGTGTGTATGTGTGTGTGTGTGTAGGTGTGTGTGTATGTGTGTGTGTGTGTAGGTGTGTGTGTATGTGTGTGTGTGTGTAGGTGTGTGTGTATGTGTGTGTGTGTGTTTGTGTGTGTGTGTGTATGTGTGTGTAGTGTGTGTAGGTGTGTGTGTGTATGTGTGTGTGTGTGTGTAGGTGTGTGTGTATGTGTGTGTGCGTACATGCGTGCGCGTGCGTTTTTTTTCCTCACTTTCTTTTCCCTCCATTTTCTCTTCATTTTGTTGTTGTTGCTTTCTCTCTATCCCTCTTCCTTTCTTCCTTTCTTCCCTTTCCTTTCTTTCCTCTCCTTTCTTCCTTTCTTATCTCTTCCTTTCTTCCTTTCTTCCTTTCTTCCTTTCTTCCTTTCTTCTTTCTTTCTTTCTTCCTTTCTTCCTTTCTTCCTTTCTTCCTTTTTCCTTCCTTCCTTCCTTTCTTCCTTTCTTACCTTTTTTCTTTCTTCCTTTTTTTTCTTTCTTTCCTTTCTTCCTTTCCTTTCCTTTCTTCCTTTCCTCCTTTGCTTCCCTTCTTCCTTTCTTCCTTTCTTCCTCTTCTTCTTCTTCTGCGTCCCAGGCCATATGGCCATAATGGGTAAGATAAGTATGTGTCCGGTTTTCAGTTTTCACTGCTCTTCCCTGCATTGCATACAGCCGACACATTCCGATTTCGGAGGAGCTCATAGGAAAAACATTATTTGGAAGATTTTTTAATAAAAAAGGCAGGAGAATGGGCCAATAAAGTCAGAAAGATAGTAAATGATAGAAAGCGAAGGGAAAGGCAGAGTCAAAGAGAGTGGCAGATTAGAGGAAGTTACAAGCACAGAACTTTCCAGGAGGCGGTGAGGGAACTTTTTTCACGAAAGCTCGGTATCCCCACGGGGAGATTTAATTGCTTTGTTTCTTCCTTCCTTCATGTCATTTTCATGCTTTCTTTCTTTTCGATGTCTAAAGATTTTCATTTTTTTTAAAAATCCCAGTTTCCAAGTCCAATTTCTCAAAACAAAGGTCTGGAAGGTCTATAGATTGCCAGTGATATCATCTATTACTTTGCCTAGTTATGCGCTTCGTAATGTTGGCTTCTATTCTGACTTTTTGAGTTTTCTTGTTTGATGTTTGACTTCTCTTTCGGTATGTCCATCTGTCACGCGCAGACATGCGTGCGTGCGTGCGTGTGCCGCGCGCACGCGTGCATGTCTGCGCGTGACAGATGGACATACCGAAAGAGAAGTCAAACATCAAACAAGAAAACTCAAAAAGTCAGAAGCCAACATTACGAAGCGCATAACAGGCAACGTAATAGATGATATCACTGGCAATCTATAGACCTTCCAGACCTTTGTTTTGAGAAATTGGACTTGGAAACTGGGATTTTTAAAAAAAATGAAAATCTTTAGACATCGAAAAGAAAGAAAGCATGAAATGAAGGAAGGAAGAAACAAAGCAATTAAATCTCCCCGTGGGGATACCGAGTCTTTCGTGAAAAAAGTTCCCTCACCGCCTCCTGGAAGTTCTGTGCTTGTAACTTCCTCTAATCTGCCACTCTCTTTGACTCTGCCTTTTCCCTTTGCTTTCTATCATCTACTATCTTTCTGACTTATTGGCCCCATTCTCCTGCCTTTTTTATTAAAAAAATCTTCCAAATAATGTTTTTCCTTTGAGCTCCTCCGAAATCGGAATGTGTCGGCTGTACGCAAGCGGGGAGACCAGTGAAATTTGAAAAAAAAAACCGGACGGACATGCGTATCTTACCCATTATGGCCATATGGCCTGGGAACGCAGAAGAAGAAGGAAGGAAGAAGGAAGAAAGAGAGAAATGAAGAAGAAAGGAAGCAAGGAAGGAAAGGAAGAAAGGAAGAAAAGGAAGAAAGAAAAAGGACAGAAAGAAAAAAGGAAAGAAAGGAAGGAAGGAAGGAAGGAAAGAAGGAAGAAAGGAAGAAAGGAAGAAAGGAAGAAAGGAAGAAAGGAAGAAAGGAAGAAAGGAAGAAAGGAAGAAAGGAAGAAGAAAGGAAGAAAGAAAGAAAGGAAAGAAAGGAAGAAAGGAAAGAAAGAAAGGAAGAGGGATAGAGAGAAAGCAACAACAACAAAATGAAGAGAAAAATGGAGGGAAAAAGACATGGGAAAAACGCACGCGCACGCACACACACACATACACACACACACATTCACACACACACACCTACACACACACACTACACACACACACACATACACACACACCTACACACACACACACATACACACACACCTACACACACACACACACACACACCTGCATACACACACTGCACACATACACACACACCTACACACACACACACATACACACACACCTACACAACACACACACACACACACACACCACACCACACAAAACACGCGCGCGCGCACACGCGCGCGCGCACACGACACGCGCGCGCACACGCGCACGCACACACACACACACACACACACACACACACACACACACACACACACCTACCTACACACACACACACACACACACACACACACACACACACACCCACACACACGCACGCACACACACATACACACACACACACACACACACACACACACACACACACACACACACAAACACACACACACACACACACACACACACACACACACACACACACACAGACACAGACACACACACACACACACACACACAACACACACACACACACAACACGTGCAAAGAATGAGGGAAGAAAAGGAGGGTCAACGAACGAACGAAGGAACGAAAACACAAAATAAGGAAGAGAAACATTTGGAAAGAAAGAAACGAGGAGCGAGCAGAGGAAAAACGATGAATGACAGACAGAAAGAGAGACATCGTGGAAGCAAAAAAAAAAAGTCAACAAGTGCAACGCCGAGCGGCTGCAAAGTCCCCTCGCAGCATCGCCGAGCTACTCCGAAATCGGAATGTGTCGGCTGTACACACAGCTGGGAGACCATTGAGAACTGAAAACAGGACGCACGCACGGACGGATGGATGGCCGGAAGGAAGTGGGACATATCGGGCCTGTGACACAAAGGGCCTAGGGCAAGGCCGTTCAGTTGGGATCATTTAGTTTCCACCTATGCACTATCGTGAAACCCACTCACCTCCTCCCCTAATGCATCTCCTTCTCCCATCCAGCCAGTCACTGAGGCAAGTAAGACTCGGCGATGCCAGCAAGCTAGCACACGCGTGCAGGAACTCAGTAGTCAAGTGTGAGCCACAGTGCTACAGCCAACTGTTTGCTACCCTCTCCTCTCTCTCTCATCTCTCTCTCTCTCACTCTCTCTCTCTCTTGTCTCTGTCTCTCTCTCTCTCTCTCTCTCTCATTCTCTCTGTCTCTTTCTCTGTCTCTGTCTCTGGGTGTTTCCAGCCGTGTTGGTGGAGTCTAGGCTTACGGGTTCACTTGTAATATTTACATCAAATCATCAGTCAACAGATAGAGTTTCAAACCATGAAGGTTTCCAACAATGCTTTGTGAAATTTTCAAGTCATAGCCTTGGGGTTCGGACCCGTGATTTGAGCGCGCGCGCGATCATGCGCACACGAGCGCACAGAAACATTCATGACAACTGTGTTATAGACCATTCATCAAGAAATGTTGTGAAAAAAACCTGCATTGAAATACATGCAAAACTTCGCGATATATTAGCGATTATGTGTTTTGGGGTTTGAACCCCGTAACTGGGGGCCCCCGGGGGCGCGACCTTGACCTTAATGTAAAACCAAATACATCAGTTGGATAGCTTGCATCTTGGCAAACTTTAGTATACCAAATTTGATGATGATAGACTGAATAGTTTTTGAGAAAAACGGACGAATAGCCCGGACGGAGACACGTCGGACGGCCGGACGCCGGACGGACCAGACAGAAACAATAGTTCCCCGAACCTTCGGCTCGGGGACTAACAAGAGAGAAAGGACATAGGAAGGACACAGGGATAAAGCAAGGAAGAGAAACAGAATGAGAGAAAGAAAGAAAAGAAAGAAAGAGAAGAAAGAGGGGTGAGTTGGGGTTGGGGTTGGGTTGGAGGTTGGAGGTGTGTGGGGTGGGGTGGGGGGTGTGGGTGTGTGTGTGGGCGGGGGGGGGGGGGAGGGAGAGAACGAACAAACGAGCGGAACGAAAACACAAAAAATAAAGAGGAAGGGAAACGCTTGCAAAGAAAGAAACGAATGGGAATGAATGAACGATGAATGAAAGACAGATAGGAAGGAAGGAAGGAAAGAAAGAAGAAGGAAAGAAAGAAATGGGGAGAACGGAGAAAGGGGGGTATTCGTTCAGCCAGGCTTTCCAAATAGGATGAAATAGACATTCAAAAGCCGGGTGGTTGATGTGACGAGGTAATGGGTTAAAAGGCTAAGTCCCTAGGGAAGACTTTAGAAATTTGCCTTTAGCCCACTTCTCTAGGGTATGGGAGATGAGCAACTTTCCCGGCCCCTTTTCATCTAATAAATTTATATTTGTGCCCGGGTTCTGGCTCGTCAGATGGTTGTAAGAAATACAAGTGGTTGAATTGCTCTAAATGGCAGACAGAGAGAAGTAGGGTTTTACATGAAATTACAAGACTCCCACTCTCATCAGTCTGACCAAAGGGTTCAGGATTATTTGACACTTGTATTTTATTTACTCCCTAAATCTGCATAAGATTATGCAACAATAATAATAAAGCAGCTCAATGGCGCCAAAACAAAATATGGATAAAAACAATGAAATCCGAAAGGATTCACAAGACTTTTGTCTTTCTATAAGGTTCGCCCCATGCCGGAAGGGTTACTAATTATCTTCGGTGTCCGTAGGAAAGTTCAAATGATTGGCGCAGTCAGGTGGACTTAGCTGTTTCAAGTTCTGGGCTTGCTCGTCGGGTGAGAGTAGCTCCCAGTCGTTCCGATTACGGCTTCGCTGGATGGCACGGTTCAAGCGTGGTCTCCTCGCGGATTCTGGGTGCGGGTTGTCTTGGCGACGGACCCGTCTTGGTGCTTGGTGAGTCCGGGATGATCGTCCGGCCCACGATGCCCTGCTGATAATCACAGGAGAAGGTGGATGTAGATCTCTATGGCTTAGAGACAAGGGGCTTCAGTCGGCAGGGAATTAGTGAATCCCAACCGGCTTGAAGGCTTCCCTTGTACAATAGCACTACATGTAGTTTAATAAATAAACTGAATTTCAGTTAACAAACTGAGATCAGTAAAACATAAAAGGTGATCAATCCATCATCACTCTCCATCCAACACCTGGAAAGGAAGGGTATCATAAAGTGCAAGATTGCGGCCCATAGGTTTCCTACTAAAAATAGACAAAAGGGTTAGTAGGCATAAACTCCGGTTCTGGTACCAAAAGTGTTCAAGTCAAAAACACACACACACAAATAATCAGTGCACATAAATAGAATAGAATGTTTACCACTTCTTTTCTATAACATATCTATCTACTCCTTATTCATCATTGAACATAGGATCTAGATCAAAACTAGAGTCAAACAAACCAGATCTCAATCACCTGCCATCAATAATACTTACTAGTGGGCTTATGATGACTGGTTGTGAGTGTTGCTCTAGCTACGTTTCAGCATCTTGTGTGACAACTTTTTCTCACTACGCCAATTATAGCCTTCACTTTCAAACAATGAAAGCCTGCTATTGGTGTATTACAGTCCACACGTCACAAGATTGCTGTTCTAAATGTACCGAACAATCACGCGCCTATTACATCCTTATCACGTGCCGACATTCAAAATCCTTCTCGTGCTCGGAAAAGCAAAACCTTCTTCAAAGGGAGATAACCTCGGTTGTCACGGGTAAGGACGCGGTGTCTTACAAAGGGAGATAACCGTGGTTCAAAAGGGATAATTGCTTTAGTCGGCGTTCGTTTTGAAGTAGCCGGGCAATTAACGTGGCGGTTGGTCGAGAAATGAAAAGGAGAGGGTGGGGGGTGGGGAGGGGAGAAGGGGGGGTGTAGATAAGGAATAAAGAAAGCGGGTCAGGCGGGACACTTACGTCACAGTTGGATCATCGAGTGCTTGGGCTGACAATAATGTGATTGCAAAATATGCAACGAAGGCCTATCCTTGGGAGAAACGAGAAGAAGCTAAAACTGCGGTATGGATTTACACGAGGTACATCAAATCCAAGTAGTCGGCATGGTAGTCAGGGGTTTCTTTCTTTTAGGAGAGGGGGTGGGGGGTGGAACCCCTATGCCCCTCCCCCCATCCGCCTCTAAAATTGTAGAAAGCGTGGGGGAGTAGAAGGCGGGATAAGGGGGGTGGGGGGGAAGGAAATGGAGATGGTGTGTAAGGTGCACGCATGATGCAGGATTATGTGTGCAAGACGCGTTTTAGTGTCAGAGGCCTCTGGAAAATGAACAATGGAAACTGGAAGTGGAGTATAGTGGGTGTCATCATTGAGAGAGAGAGAGAGAGAGAGAGAGAGAGAAGAGAGAGAGAGAGAGAGAGAGAGAGAGAGAGAGAGAGAGAGACAGACAGAGACAGAGACAG
>JAGGCT020004085.1:201197-210405 GCA_017654935.2 Phymorhynchus buccinoides | reverse complement strand
AGACGGCTACGGACCAAGGTCCTAACAAGATATATTATGAATTTGGGATCTTTGGCCCATTTCTGTCTAGTTATAACTTTAATGAAATTTAGGGCCTTTGTTGATTTGTTGACTAAATGTGTGATATGTTGGGTCCATGACAGATCTCTCGATAGATAGACTCCTAGAAATTTAACATGGGGGGATGGTGTTTTTGTTTGGTCTAAAATTTGGATTTTATAATTATCATATTTA
This sequence comes from Phymorhynchus buccinoides, assembly GCA_017654935.2. NCBI lineage: Eukaryota > Metazoa > Mollusca > Gastropoda > Neogastropoda > Raphitomidae > Phymorhynchus > Phymorhynchus buccinoides. The sequence continues at coordinate 210,171 of JAGGCT020004085.1, read as the reverse complement.
ATGTGACCAGTTGAAAAAATCATGAATTCGCACTTTTGTGGCGAAATGGAAAAACCATTAAACTTTAAATAATGCAGTATTAGGTTGGTGTTATGTTGGTGAACACCAAGTTCAGGGTCAAGGGTAGATTTTACCCCTCTTGCTGTAGGTAGCGACCAAATAGCTATGTCGTCTGCATACATTGATATGCGACAACCTTCAAATTTAATTTGAGATATGTCATGGACCATGATGTTAAAAAGAGTAGGTGCTATGATACTGCCCTGGGGAACTCCCATGTTCATTTGGCGACTTGTTGAGAGTGACTGGCCCACCCTTACTCTAAAACTTCTATTCTGGAGAAATGTTAATATAAAGTTATATGTATTGCCCTCTATACCGAGCCTGCTGATTTTTTCGAGTAGCCTCCCATGCCAGACGGAGTCATATGCCCCTTTTATATCAAAAAAGGTGGCAAAGACTTTCCTGCGTCTAGCCAGGGCTTTTCTGACGTGGGAGGTAAGTCTAACTACTTGTTCCATACAGGACCTGTGTTTACGGAAACCTGCCTGTATGGTGGGAATTATGTTATTTTTTTCAAGAAAATATTCTAGTCTATTTTTTACGATTCTCTCGTATATCTTGCCTAGGTGGGGAGTGAGGGAAATGGGGCGGTAACTCTTGGGGTCCCTAGCCGGTTTTCCGGGCTTAAGGACCCCTACCACCTGTGCCTCTCTCCATGCACGTGGCACTTCCCCCCCCTCCCAACATCTGGCATAGAATTGAAGTAAAATCTCGTGAAAAGAAGGGGGAAGTTTTTTAATTAACTTGTAGGAGATGGGATCACCTCCCGTAGCTTTATTGGTTTTTCTAATTTGATTTAGGGACCCAGCAAGCTCGGTCAATTTGAGGGGGGCATTAATGTAGTGCGAATTGTTTGTAGATTTTTGTGTATAAGATTTTTCGCTCCGTCTGTTCTGTTCCTCTATGGATAAATATTTTGTTTGACATGCTTCAGCAAATGTTTCTGCAAGCACTTCTGCAGTTTGGGAATTAGTAGTGGTTGTTATATTGTTTTGTGTCACTCTGGGCTCCCACACTCTACCTCTGTTATTTATACGCTTTATTTTTTTCCAGGCTAAGCCTAGATCCTTATGATCAATAATATCCTCTTTATTAAAATAATCCCGTTTAGCAACGTTAATGGCCTCCTCGCAAAGATCTTCCGCCTCTACTTTGGAGGTGTGGTTGGGCGGGGTGGGACGGCAATCAAAATAGTTACATGCTCTTTTTTTCTTTTTAATGGCCTCACAAACTGTCTCATTCCACCACGGTTTTGCTGATGGACGAGTTTTTGTGGTCTGTGTAATTGATGGAATAGAGAGATGGCATGTTTTTAGAATAGTAGTTCTTATATTCTCATAATTAGTTTCTAAATCTGGGTCAAAAATGTCATTTTTATTATATTTACTAAGAATAGACTGGAATAAGGTCCAGTTTGCTTTATCATAGTTAAAGTTATTTTGATGGGGATGAATGGGTGAGGGTACTTGGATGTTAAAGGTAATAAAAATTGGTTTGTGGTCTGATAACAAGGTATCAGACAACGGATACCACTCGTGGTTAACCACTAAATCAGGACTGACCAGTGTTAAATCAATAGCTGTTGGTTTATGCTTATTTGAATCTGGAAATCGAGTGGACGATCCGTCATTAAGAAGAATTAAGTGGGATTCATTTATTTGTTGGATTAACATCCCACCCCCGCCACTAGGTGAAAAACCAAAGTCCTCCCAGGTAGGGTGGTGAGCATTAAAGTCTCCCACCACTACCCAGGAGACAGTGTCTGTAAGGGAGGGAAGCCAATTAGTAGTTTCAACTGAACAATATCCCTTAGGATAATACAAATTTAAAATGTTAGTAGTTTTACCATTAATTTTTGTTTGAATAGTATTGGAATACCGTTTACCTGTTATATTTTCTTCTGGGGAATTTATATTAGTGTATTGCATGTTTAGGTGTATGTAGGTGGCTGTATATACTTTGCTTGTTGTATTACTAACTGAAGGTGGATATTGATAGCCCTGGATGCGGGGCAAGTTAGCGTAATTTATATTTAAAGATTGTAAACAAATAAAATGAAATGTGTTAGTGTTTGTTGATAGGTAATGAATTAAATGATCGCCTGTTCTTTTAATGGCCCGGCAATTCCATTGCAAAATGTTTAACTTAGATAGTAACCTTACGGGTGGGGAGTAAGAAAAAAGAAGGGTTGAAAAAGTTTAATTAAATGTAGTGTGAGCGGGCCGCCACCGCTATCTTTTTAATGATTGGGACCCAACTCTCTTCTGACGGACCCCCTCCCCTCCCGCCGGGCCGCAGGCGAGCTCCGCCAATCTAAATAGATTGGAATTCGAGCTCACCGACGGCTGGCTGCTGGGGGGGGGGGGGGGGGGGGAAAAGGGAGAGGATACCGTCCAACAAGAGGCCGGGTTTTTGCGTGGTTCTTGCTTTAGCAAATTGTGTGAGAATCTGGGTCACCATGACCTCAGTAGATGTATAATTTGAAGTTGGATTGACGTTAGAATGAGTATTATCTGTTAAAGTGGTATCTTGAGTTGGGGGGGGGGGGGGGGGGGGGAGGTGGGGGTCTGGCTAATTTGATTTTCTATTTGTATATGTTTTGTCAGTTTGTCTGTAAAGTTTGTCAGAATTTTATCCATATATGTGGTGACTTGAGTCATGATACCAACTGTAAATTTGGCCATTTGTTTGGAAATTAATTCTTCGATCTTGTGACTGGTCATTTGTTCCCTGAGAGCTGCCTTTGCTGACTCAGCTTTTTTCCGGAGTACCCTTTCCTGTGAGCTCAGGATACGGTGTCTCTTGGGTTTAAGTTTAGGTGTTGTTTTGGGTTTTGTGTTCTGTTTTTCTGTGAGGTTTTCTGGTGTCTCAGTAGTGATAGTAGGGGTAGGAAGAGATTGGTATGTGGATTGTTGGGTGTGAATCTGACTTAAGACTGGAAGTTTGAAGTTTTGATTTTTGACAGCGTTTGAGTAGCTTGGCTTTTGTCTGTCCTCCTGTTGCCAGAGAGGATCTACTGGAGGTGAACAAGGAGAAGGTGGGGGATTTTGTTTTTTTGAACTTTCACTTTCCTGGGCCAATTTGGCCCGGCGTATCGCTTCTGCGTAAGGGATAAAAACTTCCGCGCGAATTCTGTTGGCGCGGACGCGGAGCTGGTATTGCGGACATCCGCCATATGCCGCCGAGTGGGGACCTCCACAGTTCACGCACTTGTTGGTGTTCGTGCATGACTGTGCTGAGTGGCCCGGTTCGGCGCACCTGGCGCACGTCTCCTTTTTTGAGCGGCACTGATCGGCCGAGTGTCCGAACCGGGCACACTTTCTACACTTCCTAACTGGGGCAACAAAGGGAGAAACTTCAAAGGTTTGAGCACAGATCTTGATTTGTGTGGGGAGCATGGGTTCATTAAATGTTATTTTGACTGCTTTAGATTTAGACCCATCTCGGTTGTTTAATCTTAATATGTGTTTGGCATTCTTGATCAGTGGTAAAAGGTCCTGAATGTTTTCTTCTAGAGGGATGGGTCTGATGACCCCCTCCGTTGAGGCTGATGGTATGAAGCATTTAATGTTTATTTTTGAAATTTGTTTCAGATTGGCAAGTTTGTTTTGCTGTTCGGTGGAGGTACAGCCTATCAACAGTCTGTTGCCGGCCAGGGATCTCTGACTCGAGATGTCGCCTATGGCATTTTGCCACAGGCGCATCCCGGTCACTGGGCCAAGGCCCTTTATGGTAGCCGGACCCGTACCCAGGTCTTCAACTATGACCGGGTACTTCAGGAAGGTCGGCTTTGGCGGATCTTTAGAATTTTCCCTCAGGTGGGCGGTTGTATTCACACGCGCCCGTCTGGGTCTTGGTTTCGGAATGGGCCTTGACCCTTTCTGGTTTTGTTGTTGTTCTTGTTGTTGTATATCTATGTTTGTTGTAGTAGTGGACCCCCAGATAGAGTCAATGGTGTGAGGGTTGTCTTTGAATGGGACAGATGTGGGGGGGGGTGCCCATGGTGTTTTCCCCCTCTTTGGTGTGGCCTGTATTTGTGTCCCTTGAGGGGGATGGGTCTAGACACTGAACTTCAGAATTAATTGGGCTGATCTCTTTTTCCATATTGTGCAAATCTTCTTTTGTTTTTTTGCTGCCTGGTGACAGACTGGGACTAGAGGGGCTCGATTCGTCCCCTCTGTTTCTTTTTCTGGTAGGTGTGGTTGGAGTACTTGTATTAGAGGGGACGGGACTCCCTATAATGTGTTCACGAAGAGGGAGCTTTGGCTCAACCTCGATAAACGTGTTTGAGCCCCCTGAACTGTCAAAGAGAGTTTCAAAACTGTTATCCGTGTTTGTTTCCTGTGTGATGTCCCCCACCCCCTCCCTTCCCTCTATCTTAGAACTTTCCTCGCTCATGGTGCCCTAATTACATCTTTCTAAACATGAAACAAGAAAATAATATAGAGGAAAATAATAGGGATGGGAAAAAATGTTTGTTAGTATAATAATATATACACAATACACAGTGCCTCCCCAGGCCAAGAGATAACGCAATTTACAAAATGTTATTAAATTTCGGACGATCGGCCAGAGGCTCGAGTCATGCCACTTAACTGTAAAAAAACCCTCGGGTGGAGGGTGGTGGTGTCTGGCAGGGCACGAAGTAGTCACGTGGTCTGGAGGCCGTAGCAGGGAAGGCAAGCAAATCCGTTTGGGGCGAAGTGTCCCCTTTCTTTTTCACTCGAACGCAGTAGTGGCGAAGAGGTCTCCTTTCTTTTCTGGCTTGTACGAGAGCAATTACTGGAGGTGTTGACGGCTCGACGGCTAGAAGGTGAATGAATGTTGCTGGATAGATTTATAGCAAAGTGTGTTTAATTTATACTCAATTCTGTCTGCGACAGGAAGCCAGTGCAAAGAACGCAGAAGAGGGCTAACATGATCGAACTTTTTCTTCCTAAGGACAAGACGAGCAGCTGTGTTTTGAATACGCTGGAAACGTTTGAAAACTTTGTGCTATAATATAAAATTAATGTAAAACGGCAAAAGGAAGTTTTCCTAATTGTTAACATCTGAGATGTTTCGCCTTACTCGCTTAATATCTTGACGCGATAAGCGTCAGTGACGTAGAATAGAATGTCACGATGCAACGAAACTAAATAAGATATTTCGCCCAAAACACTCTATAAGTCATGCGTTCTATGTTTGGATTGACTTCATATTTGTCCACGTTACCTGTAAAAACAATACTGTAAACATAGTGCCGCGCATTTATTTTTCATAGGTGTTGATTCCTACTAAAACACCTTTTTTTTAAAAGGTTCGTTATTTCTGTTAGAAAAACGGACCTGTTTTTCATCAAGGACTAAATTCGCAGTTGGTATTTAAAAGAGCAGTGTCTACTGCTAAATAAAATATATTTTAAACGAATGAACAACCTTTCCTTTCCTTAGAATTTTTTTAAAGAAACTTGTTGCACGAATTACTATTTTTTAAAGATTTAATTCGTTAAAAATTCATAACGGCTAAGAAGCATGTCTAAAAAACGGCATAATCCACTTTAAGGTATTTCAGGGTCTGTAAAATTATAAGACAGTGTAAAAATGTGTAATTGACAAACTTCTTTTTTCATCATTTGCGAGTTCTGTAATTCGGCCTTTTTTGAAAAACGCTCATATGTGTCTTTTTCAGACCGGAGGACGTTAAACGGAGTTTCATTCATTTTCATTCCTTCCTGCTTAATAGGAATTGTTTGGAAATAATTAAGGGGAGTAATTTTATGGTGTGTGGGAGTTATCTTGCCTAATTCAATCGGTCAAATAGGGGAAGCTACTCTACCATCAGGTAGATCCCCAGCTCTCGCCTCGTGTGTTTGATTAGACATACAGCACTTAGAACACCGTGCGGCATTCTAAAATTGATATCATTTATATTTTTACATCACATTTTGCAAGTTCTATCAGTTTGTGGCCACTGGCCGCCCCTCATTTTTCTAAAAAAAATGTTTGCAAGTCACTGACTCGCATCCTGCGGATTCAACCTTCGACGCCATTGTTGCTATGGTATTTGACCGAGTAAGCAAGGCAAACAACTCTAATTTTCACGAAGTGCTCTCCCCTAGTTTTTTTTTTTTCTCCGAAAATCGTCTATTCAATTCCCTTTCCTTCCTGCATTTCTTCAACAGGCTAGTGAATTTGACAAAGATATCTGAGCCAGTATTCACGTTGAGGTAGGATGAGACTCATCACATGATATGTTAGCAATAGAAGTTCTTCCAAAGTAGTAGGATTTAATAGGACTTTAGAAGGACTTGTAAGCTAGCGTGATGATAAGTCTCATGATGTCTCAATGTGAAGACAGGCCCAGGTAAAAACAACTGTTGTTGCCTTTTGCGTGTGTCCCTACTGGCGATATACTCACATTCTTTCTTTATGCTTTACAATAAATTCGAATGTTTCTGGCTTTGATATTACACCACAAAGTATGCCTCCTCCCCCTTCTTTTTCAGTTCCTCAGTTTCCTATCATATGAGCGCAGATGCGTCGTGCTGCCGTTGTGCGCCTAGCTTAGAAATAGGTAGGCCCACAATGTTAGTCTTCGGTTGGAGAAAATCTTTGTGAAGAGTTTCCAGAACAAAGTAAAGGCAGGAGAATGGACCAATAAGGCAGAAAGATTGTAGATGAGAGTAAGCAAAGGGAAGAGGCAGAGTCAAAGAGAATGACAGCTAGATTACAGGAAGTTACAAACATACAACTTCCAGAAAGTGTGGGAACGGTACCTTTTAACCAACAATCTTTAACTACCAAATATTGGTTCTTTTTTTCTATCACGGAATGATCTTCCAATATCTGGACAGAGAGTAATTATAGGAGATAAAATCGGATTTGTACATATTGAGGATCTGTGTCAACAAGGAAGCAGACACGTTCCTGTAGTACTCATCAACAAACACGGGAGTTGGGGGACGTTTGTAGGAAACAGAACGTTTAGGGAAGCTGGCCTCACCATCCCCATGGACTCTTTTCAGCACATAGGCTGCATCTTCTTCCAAATTTTCCAACTTCCCTACGAAGTCGTAATGCATTGCGCAAGGATTACACAGCGTATGGTAATGCTTCCAGTGGCGATTAAGCTCACCCGACCTTCTATAGTACGTATCTGCAACATACCGCAAGAACTCGTCAAAGCGAATGACCACTTTCCCGACCTCATACCCTGGTTTTAGGCGATTCCTAACGTTGGGGTACTTCTGTAGAACGGGCCTCACAAAGCGTCTCCTCTGCTCGGGTTTCAAAGTTTGAAACTTGTCGCGCCAGGCAGACAGGATGCGTTCCAAAGGCTCCCTGACCATCATGAATTTGAAGTAGTTGTCGAGGCGGTACTGGATTTCGGATCGGTTGAATGTGCTGAGCTTTGGGAACCATTTCTCTACGGGAGGAACGTGGAGTTGTTTGTTTGTGAGGGGTGCTGCTTGGGAGGCGTTCAAACGACCGGAGAGAACGATGAAGACTCGGCGCCAGTTAGTGTTGGCCACCTTAGGAATATGGCAGTAGAGAATCTGGACAGCAGAGACAAACAAAACGTTTCTCGTGGCTTGATTTGAGATATTTCCAAGTGAATCTAAAGCACTGTTCAATGAGAAACCGTTATCACCCATTTCAATTTAAAACCCTTTTCTTACTAAAAAAAACCCCACCAACCACGGCTTTTGGGATTTGGGGGGAAAGTTTGTGATGTTTTCTGCTCTAAATACACACATACACAGAACAAAATAAACTTTTGCTACAAAGATATTATCTTATACGATTTTCAGAACGCACGCGTAAAGTGCGCATGTGTGACCCAGCACCACAAAGGGGACATTAAGTCGCTAGGCTTGTTTCTCACAACAGACTTGCAAAGTCAAAAAATCTCATTTTGTATCAATTTTGAGCTATGGGTATTTTTGTGCTCTCCAACATATTATCTTTCACATTTATAAAGGATACTCTTCAATACAGTCTCTAAATGGTCTTATAAGTGTTTTAAAACGAGTAGATCAATGCATTTTCTTCAGCTAGGCTAGACTTTACAGTGCCGGATCCAGGGGGGTTACCTGGGTTTCGTAACACCCCCACCCCTGGCCCTAAAAAATTTTTTTTTAAAAGAGAGAGAAAAAGAAAATTAAAGACTTCGATACTTACTGTTTTGTTGTAAGGCACAATTTAAAGGGAGTTTGGACACTTTGTTTTGTTTTTAAAAAGTTTCAAGCTTCAGGGGGTGTTGACCTTTTTTACAAACTGAAATTAAAATACAACTATATCCATTTGGTGGATATGTTTTTTACGCTGCGTTACCATTAATTCTTTATTGGTTACCTTGTGTGTCTCTTCCACATCGATCTCTTTGAAGAAGGAAGGATTTAGTGTTGACTTAGTGTTCCCCGATCCTCGCTGTTTCTGGCACTGACTCCACAGGGATTGGGCCAGAATTTCTCCCGGGACGCTCCTTCCATTTCCGGTACTGGTTCTGGTTTCAGAAGTGGTTTTGGTTTCGGATTTGGTTCTGGTTTGGGTTGTGGACTCAGAGAAGAGCTTCTGCGATGGTCCAGCAAATCCATCCTGAGCTGGTAATGGCTGAAACGGACAGACAGACAGACAGACAGACACACGCGTACACAACTGCATAACGTACAAGGTTATATGCGCACAAGAGCGAGAACATGCGCACACACATACACAAATTTAGAAGCACGAACTCGTGCACGCATACATACGTGCAAGTAGTCACACCCATGTGCTAAAGGAGACACACATATAATCCTACACACATTTGTATGCAGGGTCTCCATTGGCGTAGGAAGATGTTGAAGCCAGGAAGAGGCAGGGGGAGAGGACTGTCACCGCTTCTCCAACGCCACCCATTTTGTTCCTACATGTTTTTTTATAATGGG
>JAGGCT020004085.1:186197-196197 GCA_017654935.2 Phymorhynchus buccinoides | reverse complement strand
ATGGTTTGTTGTGTGACATTGTGTTAGCTTTCGAATGAAAATATCATCATTGCTATTCAATATGCATCTTTCAGAAATTAAATGTGAGTTCGACTTTATTCTGGGTGATTTGTTTAGATAAAAGATTTGGTGTGACGTTCGGAGTTACTTCCCATCACTCGGAACTCAGGATCGATCGCGGTTAGATTGATCGGGAGGCATAGGGTGAAACAAGCGCGGAGTCGCAATCGTTTGTGGAGTGCGACAATTGAAAACGAAACATCATTTTATAAAGAGCAGCCTCGATTTGAAGTGCGGTCTATTTTTACCACTGCAATCATTATATACACTGAGTCGCTTTCCCTGGCTTTTCAATAATTTTAATCTGTAAACCAGAATGTTATCTCTGCACCATTTCGTAACTTTTTATATCTTTTTGAAAACACTTATAGGGGAAGACGGGGTAAAAAGCGCATGGGCGGGTAAGACGCCCACCCCAATTATCTCATGAAATAAAGAAAATTTCAGTCAAATTTGCCCATGAGACGAATGCTAGACATTAACGCTCGTCTCATGGGCAAAATGAGACTGAAATTTGCTTCGTTTCATGAGATAATTGGGGTGGGCTTCTTACCCGCCCATGCGCTTTTTACCCCGTCTTCCCCTACTCATCGAAAGAAGCACTGCATACTCGTCGTGTCTGTTGCAGTATCTGTATTACGTATGTTTATTATGTTTTACGCTTTCAAATGACGATTCATGTGCTCTGTTCAGTACATAATTATTTCCATACGTAAGGACTGTGTTAGTAGAGGTTTAACCGAGGTATGGTTACCGCTACACCTATCTATATTGTTAAAAACTCGGGACTTTACTGGTGTTGCACTGTCTCCGGGCATTGCAGCCAGTATTGTTCCAACATCTTTGTATTTACAAATGTCCCATATGTGTCTATGACCGAGAGGACGTAAAACATCATTTTCATCACGTAAGGACTGTAGATATGTAGATATGACAACTGAAATGTTACTTTATGTCCAAATATTTTTTTCTCCTTTAAAATATGTGCGACAATTTTGCGAAATGTGCGACAATTTTGGACCGACAGACCGACCGACAGACAGACAGACAGACCGACCGACCGACCGACCAACAAAGTGAGTTATAGGTTTGTGGCTAAACAAAAAAGGCTTTTGGTGTGGAGAATAAGAGCCTTGCGTAACCCTCTGCTGTATCGCTAACTAGCTATCGCTGATAGGTGTTTTTGTATATCGAACTCGAAGTAACGGACTATGACAAAAAGGACGAAGTAGTACCTACCTAGCTATCGCTGATAGGTGTTTTTGTATATCGAACTCGAAGTAACGGACTATGACAAAAAGGACGAAGTAGTACCTACCTAGCTATCGCTGATAGGTGTTTTTGTATATCAAACTCGAGGTAACGGACTATGACAAAAAGGACGAAGTACTACCTACCTAGCTATCGCTGATAGGTGGGTTTTTTTATATCAAACTCGAGGTAACGGACTATGACAAAAAGGACGAAGTACTACCTACCTAGCTATCACTGATAGGTTTTTGGGGGGCTTTAAAAAAAATCAAACTCGAGGTAACGGACTATGACAAAAAGGACGAAGTACTACCTACCTAGCTATCACTGATAGTTTGATCAAACTCGAGGTAACGGACTATGACCAAAAGGACGAAGTACTACCTACCTAGCTATCACAGATAGTTTGATCAAACTCGAGGTAACGGACTATGACACAAAGGACGAAGTACTACCTACCCCTGCTTTACACTGGATCAATGACCCTCCAATAGAACTGGCAAAAAGCACCATTCGTCTCTTTTGTAAGTCCAAGAAGCGCATCAAAATCACTCTTTATTTTAAGAGCCTACAAACCTCTGGGACTCTCCTCTGCCAGGGGAGAGAGACTGTTCCAAAGACAATTTGTCTTTGACTGTTCTCTGGGGGACAGTGAAGAATGCGAGAAACTCAAACTGCCCGTGGCTACATTTCTGCAGGATAAAGACATCAACAGTTTTCTGTCGTCTATTCTGGAAATACCCTTGGTCTTCATCCACTCCTTTGGCACTGTCCCTGACTACCGACTCCCAACAGTGCTCGAGCAGGGCTTCTGGAAGAATCGGGACTCCTTGAAGAGTCCTTCATCCCCACTGCTGACCCCACTTGTGGACTGGCAGCGGCAACTTTGCCAGATGGATCAGGCATCCCTGAAATGCATTCCACATACTGTTTATTGAGGACAGTTGGTGAATGCTGCAACATTGTTTATGCATTAACACTTACTCTGGTGCAATTCTGCCACATACAATATAGTGTGGCTGGTGAATTAACAGAGAGGATAAACTAAAATAACGGGTTGTCTTATGCCCTTACGTTTATTGAAGTCTGTGTTGACATTTGAACATAACATGTTGAATGAAAGTTTGAAAGAAATAAACAAATAACCACGTGACCTGTGTGCTGGTGCTTCAGGTGTAATAACGAACCCTCCAACCTGCTATACAGGTGCTAATCAGGTGAAAAATCAGGTAGTGTATGGCTTAGTGTCTGTGCTGATGCAATAAAAATCTTGAACGGAATGTCTTTTGTGTTAAACTGACATCCAGGAACACGTAACTCGGGATAACCCAATAATGAAGCGTTCGTGTCGAAATTCAGGTGCAATCCAGGTGTAATCCAGGTAGCAACCCAAACTGTAATTCATGTGGTAAGCACGCCATAGTAAGTCTGCTGTTGATACTATTTGGGGACAATGATAAAGTAACAGCACCTCCACCACCCCTACAAAGTTTCACCATTGTTATGGAAACAACACACAATAGTATAAACCAAATTCCTGACAAAGGTAAAACACAGGTGTGACAGGTAAGAACAGGTATGTCCAGGTGAACAAGAGTAGCCACATAAACCAATGTATAATGGTGTAAAAACGAAGTAGCATGCCAATTTAAGAGTTGTAGAATGATTTGCCAGTTAGACAGGTGTGTCAGGTACTCAGGTGTGCCAGGTTGAACAGGTAAGAACAGGTGAACAAGAGTAAGCACATAAACCAATGTATAATGGTGTAAAAACGAAGTAGCATGCCAATTTAATAGTTGTAGAATGATTTGTCAGTTAGACAGGTGTGTCAGGTACTCAGGTGTGCCAGGTTGAACAGGTAAGAACAGGTATGTCCAGGTGAACAAGAGTAACCACATAAACCAATGTGTAATGGTGTAAAACGAAGTGGCAAGCCAATTTAAGAGTTGTAGAATGATTTGCCAGTTAGACAGGTGTGTCAGGTACTCAGGTGTGACAGGTAAGAACAGGTATGTCCAGGTGAACAAGAGTAACCACATAAACCAATGTATAATGGTGTAAAACGAAGTAGCATGACAATTTAAGAGTTGTAGAATGACTTACCAGTTAGACAGGTGTGTCAGGTACTCAGGTGTGCCAGGTTGAACAGGTAAGAACAGGTGAATAAGAGTAACCACATGAACCAATGTATAATGGTGTAAAACGAAGTAGCATGACAATGTAAGAGTTGTAGAATGATTTGCCAGTTAGACAGGTGTGTCAGGTACTCAGGTGTGCCAGGTTGAACAGGTAAGAACAGGTGAATAAGAGTAACCACATGAACCAATGTATAATGGTGTAAAACGAAGTAGCATGACAATGTAAGAGTTGTAGAATGATTTGCCAGTTAGACAGGTGTGTCAGGTACTCAGGTGTGCCAGGTTGAACAGGTAAGAACAGGTAAAAACAAGTGAACAAGAGTAAGCACATAAACCAATGTATAATGGTGTAAAAGTGAAGTAGCATGCCAATTTAGGAGTTGTTTTCTGATTTACCTGTTAGACAGGTGTGTCAGGTACTCAGGTGTGCCAGGTTGAACAGGTGTGGTAGTTGATTATATTCCAACTGGTGTGTCAGTGGTATATGCATGCCACTTGGATGGATATGTCAGTGGGACATTACTGTAATGTTGTACAGTGGAACAGTCAAACATGTATGTCCATTGATTAGGTGTGTCAGTTGAACTGGTGTGAAATGGTATGATATTTGGACAGGTGTGTCAGTTAAACAGGTGTCTCGGGTTGAATACATGTGACATTGTATGTCAAACGAGCTGGTGTAACAAGTGTTACAGGTGTAAAAAGGTGTGTTTCTTTTTAACAGGTGTCAGGTGGAAAACGTGTCTCAGTACAATGTATGTGAAAATAATGAAGTGTCAGTTGAAAAGGCATGAAATGGTGGCTGTACCAACTTGAAAACGAGTGTATTGTGTTCACAGGAGTGTCAGGTAATAACAGGTAGATAAGGTGTTAACAGGTGTGTCATGACATCAAAATAATCAGATGTCTCAGGTGTAAGCTGTAGATAAGGTGTTAACAGGTGTGTCATGACATCAAAATAATCAGATGTCTCAGGTGTAAACATGTGTTTACGGTTGAACAGTCAACAGATGAAAAACAATGTTACAGTGTGTCAAGGAGTAGTTGTGCTAGGTTTAAAAAAATTGTCGAGTGCTAAATGGTGTGCCAGACTGAACAGGTGCTAAAGGTGAATCAGTATAAGAATGTGTCAGGTGTTAACATATGTCTCAGTTTGAACATAAATATCGATATGAATACGTCAGGTTAAACAGATATGTCAAGTGTTAACATTTGAACGACAGGTGTAAACGGGTTGATACAAATGTATCAACTAAAGATTGTGTAAAAGTGAAGTAGATGTGTCAAATGTCAACATGCTTATGGCAGGTATCAACAGAGGCTTCAGGTTGCATAGGCCACTGCAACGACTACCTTTTGTAAGAGGGAATGCCCTTGGTGGGTGGGTGTTTGAGTACTGACCAAACCCTATTTGAGGCCACTGAATGTGCCTTTTGCAAGAGTGAATGCCCTTTTGGATGCTGACCAACAAGGGCTTAAATCGTGCCGTCCAGGTTGTTAATAACCCTAGTTACAGTGGCCAATAGATGTGTCATGTACTAACAGGCGTGTCGGGCTGGATAGATGTGTCAGGTACTAACAGGTGTGTCAGGCTGGGTAGATGTGTCAGGTACTAGCAGGCGTGTCAGGCTGGATAGATGTGTCATGTACTAACAGGCGTGTCAGGCTGGATAGATGTGTCAGATACTAACAGGCGTGTCAGGTTGGGTAGATGGCTCAGGCATCAACAGGTGTGTCGTTATCAATCACAAGTGTGTCAGGTATTGACAGGTATAACAGTCATGTTAGGTTGAATAAAAAAAAATGTGTTTAAGTTCTCATCAATTGTGTCAGGGACAGCATGTTAGGTAGTAACAGGCGTTTCATGTTGTGTAGGTGTGTCGGGTATTGAAAGGTGTTCTAGACTGAACAGGTGTGTCAGGTATTAACAAGCATGTCAAGAGTAACAGGTATTACCAGGTGCGTCAGGTTTAGTAAGTGTGTCAGGCAATAAGAGGAGGGCCAAGTGGAATAGGTGTAAACAGTCGCGATCAGATATGTTGCGTTGAACTGTTTCAATTTGAGTTGATTATCGTTCATTAGTTGTCCCAAATATCTGGCTGGGAGTCACCACCATGATGCTGGTGCTCTTGGATTCATGTTGTGATTGATGAGAGAGAGAGAGAGAGAGAGAGAGAGAGAGAGAGAGAGAGAGAGAGAGAGAGAGAGAGAGAGAGAGAGAGAGAGAGAGAGAGAGAGATGGAGTTTTGTTAGTGTAGCCTACGAGAAAAGGTCTATGTGTGTTTGAAGTACTTGTATGTACTCTCTCTCTCTCTCTCTCTCTCTCTCTCTCTCTCTCTCTCTCTCTCTATCTCTCTCTCATACACACACACACACACACACACACACACACACACACACGAGCGCGCACACGCGCACACATGTACTCTCTCGCGCACACATGTACTCATACAGGCATGTATTCTCTCTCACACACACACACATACACACACACGCGCGCATGCGCGCGCGCACTCCTAATAATGCAGGCATGTACTCTCTCTCTCTTCCTCTCTCTTTCTGGCGCTCTTTCACACACACACACACACACACACACACACACACACACACACACACACACACACACACACACACATACACACCTAAAATGCACACAAGCACGCGTGTGAGCACACACACACACACATAAAACACTCATATTAAAAACACATAAGCACACAGAGAGAGAGAGAGAGAGAGAGAGAGAGAGAGAGAGAGAGAGAGAGAGAGAGAGAGAGAGAGAGAGAGAGAGAGAGAGAGAGAGAGAGAGAGAGAGAGAGACAGAGACACAGAGAGAGAGAGAGAGAGAGAGAGACAGAGAGAGACAGAGAGAGATGGATGCGTGTAGTGTGTAAGAGTGTGTACACATGTATTACATTTTGTCAGTTTGTATATAAACATGCGTGTGTTTGTTCTTGTTTGTATGTGTGCTCATGCGTTCATGCGTTTGCATGTACGCGCATGTGAATATTGCATATTGACGTGGGTGGAGAGAGAGAGACAGAGACCGACCGACAGACACAGGGAGAGATATACAGACAGGCAGACACACAGATAGAGAGTCAATAAACAAAAACAAAAAGTGTTCAACCAGAACAAGCTTATGTGATTGTGCAAGCGTAGGATGTACCCACGCACCTGTACAGATGCACGCGCGCGCGCGCACGCACACGCACACGCACACGCACACACGCACACACACACACACACGCGTACACATATTGTATACAGCCCCCCCCCCCCCTCCCCACCCGGGGCTTTTTGGGAAATAAAAACCTTGAACCTTGAACCACACACGTACACATACACAGACGTAGATCGAGAGAGTGTTTGTGTTTTTGTGTGTGTCAATGCGGCATGGGTGGAAGTGTGCGTGTGCGTGTACGTACATGTACGTGTGTGTGAGTGTGTGTGCAGTGCGTATGTGTGTGCACGCACGCACGCGAATGTTGAGTGAGAGAGAGAGAGAGAGAGAGAGAGTGTGTGTGTGAGTGTGTGTGTGTGTGTGTGTGTGTGTGTGTGTGTGTGTGTGTGTGTGTGTGTGTGTGTGTGTGTGTGTGTGTGTGTGTGAGTGAGTGAGTGAGTGTGTGTGTGTGTGTGTGTCAAGTCAAGTCAAGTCAAAATGATCTTTAATGACGATAAAGGAATAAGCTAAACAAAACTTTTTTTCATCCTGTCGTCATAAATAAATAAGAAATACAACTGAAGCAAACAAGATGAAAAGCAAAAACTGTAAACAAAAAAATCAATTTACAATGAAATATATGGAAAAAATACACATAAATATTATTATGTTCCGCAAGCACAATACCATAATCATGTACATAATACTGACAACAGTAATCGTAGTGGAAAGGGAGAGGAGAGGAAACAGTTGGGGGAAAAAATGACTGTGACAAATGACAGATAGAACAGAGACACCGAAATGACGGAGAGAGAGAGAGAGAGAGAGAGAGAGAGAGAGAGAGAGAGAGAGAGAGAGAGAGAGAGAGAGAGAGAGAGAGAGAGAGAGAGAGAGAGAGAGAGAGAGAGAGAGACAGAGAGAGAGAGAGAGAGAGAGAGAGAGAGAGAGAGAGAGAGAGAGAGAGAGAGAGAGTCAGTCATACAAAATTACAAATGCAGAAACACACACTCCCGCGTGCGCAAACACACACACACACACACACACACACACACACCTACACACACACACGCGCACGCACGCACGCACTCACGCACGCACGCACGCACACACACACGCACACGCACACGCACAGACAGACACACACACACCATTCACATTTTAGGCGAAAAGAAAAGGCATATCAAGAAAACAAAGTCACAGTGTGTGTGTGTGTGTGTGTGTGCGTGTGCGTGTGCGCGTGTGTGTGCGTGCGTGTGTGTGTGTGTGTGCGTGTGTGTGTGTGTGTGCGTGTGCGCGTGTGTGTGCGTGCGTGTGTGTGTGTGTGTGTGTGTGTGTGTGTGTGTGTGTGTGTGTGTGAGAGAGAGAGAGAGAGAGAGAGAGAGAGAGAGAGAGAGAGAGAGAGAGAGAGAGAGAGAGAGAGAGAGAGAGAGAGAGAGAGAGAGAAGCAGATATACATTGAGAGAGAGAGCAGAGAGAATGAAACTTATAGTTTGTGGAGAGAGTGCAAAATGGGGTGTGGGTGTAGATCTAGCTTGAGCCAAAACTGGCAATGACATTCATGACATTCATGACATAGATCTAGATTAGCGATTTGGCTTGATCATTACACAGCTTACGTATGTAATCACGACAGTGCGCGCACACGCGCACACACATTGTGACAAACGCACACAGACATAGGCCAAAAGTGCAGGCGGTTGCGCACATGTATGTGCATGTGTTGCAAAGCACCTGCATCTATGTAGTCCTACCTTTGTATCATAGGCCTAAGCACGCACGCGCGCACACACTCACGCGCGCACGCACACGCACACACACGCACGCACACACACACACACGCATGCACGCGCACGCACGCACACACACACACACACACACACACACACGCACACACGCACACACACACACACACACACACACACGCACGCACACGCACACGCACACACACACACACACACATACGCGCGCTTTGTCCAGTGTTATCAATGACGTAGAACCTGCCTCATATCTCTGAGGCTTGCAAATAAATGTCGGAATAGGAATTATTATTATATAATAGGAATATTATAATAGGAATTGTTCGGAAATAATCAAGGGGAGTAATCTCATGGCTAGTGGGAGTGATCTTGCTTGGCAGAGTCGGTCAAACCGGAAGATTACACTGGCTTAATTAGCTGTCGCCTCGTGTGTTTCAGTAGACGTACAGCACTTAGAACACAGTGCGTCATTCTAAAATTGATGTAATTTATATTTTTACGTCACATTTGGCAAGTTTTTTCCGTTTGTGGCTTATTACAAGTTCAAGTAGCTAGGTCCAAGAAGCCGTCGTTACTGTTGGATTTTTGCTAAATGGCCCAAATTTTGCTCATTTTCAATAAAAGATTTATAGTGCTTTGTCTCCATTTACCTGAATTAAATTTGTACCAAAATAAAGATCAATCTTTCGCCTTTTTCTGAATGTGATTGTTTACTTTGGTGTGTAAAATTGTGTTTTTTCGAGTGAAAGAATGCGAGTGAACAGAACGTAAAATTTGCTGTTTTGCGATGTTTTTTTGGTCGTGGTTGCAAGACGTATTTCACCGTATAGTTTCAACTGCAAATGGCTTTACACAATGGATGATCTAGATCTAGACGCATACGTCAAACGAAAGAAGAAGCTCCGGACTTCTCTTCGGTCAAACTTGTAAGCGGAAATTTAACCGTTAAGGCCGTTAAAATTCCTTTAGAAAATAATACGTTGCATTCTTCAGCAAGTTTGAACACTCCGTTTCTCTAAAAATCTTGAAAGTGAAGGAAACAGAAAGCTGTATCTATCCGCTGTTCAACGATATGATTGTCGTTTTGATCTAAACTATTTGTGTAAAGCCATTTTGATCTGAAGATTCAAGGCCTAGACTGGGTGCGCCATTGGTAGCAGCGACACGCCGAGATCTGACTTCATTCGATCAAAGCTGTTTCGGATCACGTGAAAGCATTAGAAATTGGCAAATTGTAAAAAAAAAATTGTGTTTCGAAACTTACAATGTATATAGGCTCATTTACATTGCTATGAGAACTGACCCAGCATTTATAAAGGTTTTATTTTACGAGAATTCAATGGTATTGGGTCGAAGATCGCCTTGCGGCGATTCGCGTGAGTCATAGTTTTGAGTGCTCAAGTTAATAAAAAAAAAATTAGGACGAATTTCGCAGCCCAAAATATATATTTACCAACATTTATATAGACGAAGTATCCAAGAACACTGCCAGTTGACTGAGCTTTTCCAAATAAACAGTATTAAAGCGCAAATCAAGAGGTTCTGTAGGTGTGTTTCGCGAGTCTCAGGCCTAAAAGCAGAAGCGGGGGCAGATAACTCTTAACTCAATTTCCTACTTCAACTTTCGCCCT
>JAGGCT020004085.1:164485-181985 GCA_017654935.2 Phymorhynchus buccinoides | reverse complement strand
TGTTCAGTCTAGCACACCTTTCAATACCCGACACACCTACACGACATGAAACGCCTGTTACTACCTAACATGCTGTCCCTGACACAATTGATGAGAACTGAAACACATTTTTTTTTATTCAACCTAACATGACTGTTAAACCTGGCATACCTACCTGACACACTTGTGATTGATAACGACACACCTGTTGATGCCTGAGTCATCTACCCAACCTGATACGCCTGTTAGTATCTGACACATCTATCCAGCTTGACACGCCTGTCAGTACATGACACATCTATCCAGCCTGACACGCCTGTTAGTACCTGACACATCTACCCAGCCTGACACACCTGTTAGTACCTGACACATCTATCCAGCCTGACACGCCTGTTAGTACATGACACATCTATTGGCCACTGTAACTAGGGTTATTAACAACCTGGACGGCACGAGTTAAGCCCTTGTTGGTCAGTATCCAAAAAGGCATTCACTCTTGCAAAAGGCAGCCATTACACTGTCAGATACAGGTAACAAGCTATAACCAACCCCTGCCCAGTCATCACTCATCGGCTATTGACAGGGGGGGGGGGGGGGGGGGGGGGGGGGGGGGGGGGGGAGGGACATAAAACAACCCACCACACTGTCAGAGGCAGTCAACAAGCTGTAACAACCCCTGCCCAGTCATCATTCATCAGCTATTGACAGGGGGGGGGGGGGGGACATTTAGCCCTAACCCTAACCCAACCCTAACCCATCGGGACTGGGGGACCAAAATTAAATTTAAGAAATTATTTCTCTGGCCCTGCTTGACGGAGGTTGACCAAATTTGGTGGGTAGGTACCTTGTGGTGTATGGCTACTTGTGACGTAATTTGAACGAAATCGATCTACTGACCTTTGACCTAGAGCCTTGACCTAATGGACGGCAGTCCTATTGCTATTTGGGCAGACTTCCCGAAACTTTAAGAAATTAATTAGGGGCCTAATTGCAACCCAGTTGGGTCAGGATTGAGCCAATAGGTTCAAAATTATTGATTTTTATTTTTTTCGATTTCGCCCTAAGTCCTAAACCCCAGTTGTAATTGAAAGTTCAAAATTGAAATCCCAACACTATCATGTGTTACTTTAGGGTGTGACCATAGAAAAAGAGGTGGAAGGGGGAAAGAGAGAAAAGGGTACACACATTACATTAGGCCTATAGATCAACTTTCCAAGAAAAGGCTATACACGTCACCCTATTATTTAATTGGGTTCAGCTTCAATATCTAAGGTAAAAATAGGAGTGGCAAACAAAATTTAGAAAACTAGTTCCGGGCTGTGGAGGGGAAAACTACAGGGAGCTGCCGTCAGCTACTAATTTTCACTTTCGCCCCCAGCAAGCTGGGAACTAGTCGACCCTAGACACCCCATAAGGCAGTGCCCCAATCATAAAGACAATTGATTGAAACAATGCTGAATCAATCAAACAATTGTACTTACACTTCGTTTTTCCACTGTAGGCTAAGTAATGTTGATCATCGACACAGGTAGGTTGATCATTTTGATGTAGATCTAGGGAAAACACAGACGCATCAATGTTTTGGCCATTGTGACTGACGAAAGGAATTATGTTGTTGCTGGTACTGCACACAAGCTGATCGGTGAACGTTTGGCACATCTCTTTTCCGTAATTCTTGTCGGTTTCAGGTCACTACTTTCCGTAGAAGTTTGTTAAAGAGCCCACCAGTCTACGTGTGTCGAAGATCTAGATCTACAGGAAGATTATCTTCAAGATAGAAGATTTAGCGATGATGTCTTAGACTCTAGTCTAATCTTTCCTTTCTGTGGAATCACATCATCCAGATCTGTGCATCCATATAGCACACACTCATATTTTCATCCGTTTTGAGAGTAGAATCTATTGACACTAGGTAGGCCTAGTGTAGATACTATTAGCGATGACCGTATTTGTGCCAGTCTGATACAGAGTTAAGTCCCTTTGTTTAAATTTAAAGACCCCCTGATCCGCTCAATTTTCTCTCTAGAAACGCCAAGAAATGACAGACAGAAGTCGTTTTGCAGGAAGCGCGCTACGCATTATGCTCAGGTTACCCAGGAATTGGGCGCTAAAGGTGCTCATTCTCACCTGGATTTTTTTTCCACACAGATTTGCCTCGTTTCTATACGAGGTTAATTAATATCATTTACGTATTAATTGTCCTCGTATACAAACGAGGCTGTGCATGGGAGATCATTTTGATGAATGCAGACTTTATCATTTGAGTTATGAGACTTGTAAATCCTCGTATCAAGCGAGACAAAGCGAGATGGAAGCAACAGTGTTGATTCAATGAGACCAAGGTTGGTTAAATGCGAAGTTGGTAGGCCTAACGAACATTAAGGATAGCAGTAACGTCCCTTCCGACGTCAGTACGTTTGATTAAGAAGGAGGAGGAGAACGAGTGATGGTGATTCTAGGCCGAGTTGCGTTTTCCCTGCGATAGCAGCGAGTACCAGTACCGAGTATGGCTACCCTTCCGAGTCGGACATGAAAGATCCAGATCCAGTTTGAGCCTGCTTGAATCTGCTGTGCAGATCAAGTAGAACCAGCCAACGCCAAGCCAGTCAGATGCACGGGAACAGTAATCGCGACGTAGTAATCAAATGTGCTTGTTTGCAGACCAGTGTTTAGGTGCATACTAACAGTTACAAAGTGGTAGATCAGGATCTAGATCTATTTTTATGGTAGTCTAGTCTACTTCATGTCAGCAGCTGCAGATGAAAGAATGTTAGTCTTGTTCATTCTGTTCTGTTTATCGTGATCAACCACTGCTGCAATCAGTTATTTGTGAAGATAGAGTAGGTGGAGTATAGATCTATAAGCAAGCAGCATGACTGTACAATCTATTCTTTGACTTAGCTGATGTTGATCATCCCGAATCGTGAATCCTGACTTTGTACATTGACAGCTACTTTATACTGGTGTTTACTGTTGAAATGCACTGCCAAAGGCAATTTTAATTATTGGCAGAGGCACGAGCCCGTATTTCACATTATCCAGGCAGGGTACGGGCCCGTATTTCACATTCGCCAGGCTCAATCACGGGACGCAAAAATTGTGCGTAAATGCCTTCAAAAACTACTAACATTAACTCTGACATGTTCCTAGAACCCTAGATCTATCCCTAACCCTGTTCCTTACCAAGAAGCGTTAAATATACGAAATAAGAAAATGCATTGTTGATGAAAAATTCGACAAGGAAAAGTTACTATACTATCCCTGAAGATGGTCTGAGTGTTGCAACAACACCGTACCCGTAGCCACTGCACCGCATTGTTTAAAAAGTTACTATACTATCCCTGAAGATGGTCTGAGTGTTGCAACAACACCGTACCCGTAGCCACTGCACCGCATTGTTTAAAAAATGATTTTTGTGTGTATAGACTAGTAGACCTAGTAGTAACACTAGTAGTAGCAGTAGTAGGCCTAGTAGTAGTTGTAGGAAGGAAGGAAATGACTGCTTAACGTCATCCAGGTTGGAACAGGTACATGTTGGAAGTTAATAGACATAAAGATGGTGGGGCGATCCTGGAGGTACTGCACTACCAGGAAAGTCCCAATGCTTTTTTTAAAATATCAATATGTATGTGCCTAAAAGGAATTACCGTGGGATCTCCCTTATAAGACTCCCTCCCATGTATGACCTACTTCTCTGAGACATAAATTTCCCTTCTTTGTAAGTATTAATGTTACTTCCCTTATAAGACCCCTCCCTTTCAAGACCTCATTTTGGATGATTTTTGAAGGTCTTATAAGTGAGGTTCCATTGTAGTAATATTATTGAGTAGTAGTAGTAGCAACAGTAGTAGTAGTAGTAGTAGTGGTGGTAGTAGTAGTAGTAGTAGCAGTAGCAGTAGCAGTAATAGTAGAAGAGATGGAAGATTAAGAAGAAGAAGAGAGAGAGAGACAGACAGACAGAGAAATAGAAAAGGAAGAACAGGGAGATGGCAATGAGATACATTCCCTCCCCCACCACCCACACACAAATACATAAACAAACATACTCGCACACAATGTGACGCATAAAATCAAAAAAATATGTTCATGCTTAAACACGGGAACTATTAAAGTGACTGTAAATCACAACATAATAGTAATAACAGTGAAGCATTTATATAGCGCACTCCTCCGCCAAATGTGGAGCTCTATGCGCTTAACAGAAAATCAAAAAGTAATAAATAATGATTATTACAGAGAGAGATAGAGCAGAAGAGGAGAAAGAGTGACAGAGAGACATAAAGAGAATGAAACAGGAGGAGATAGAGGAATGAGGAGAACAAGAAGAGGCAGGAGAAAAAGAAGAGGAAGGCGGGAGTGATAGATAAGGCGATGGAGGGTGTCACGGCCAGCCGTGACTGTTCCATAGTCCAGTGTAATATTAGTTAGTTTAACTTTATAGATGTTTAGGGGTTAATTTTTACCCCAATACTTTTAGTTTTAAATACATTAAATTTTGTATTTCTCTTCTTTTCTTTTCCCTCCGTGTGCTCTATTCTTTTACTTCGTTCTCCCTCGCCATGCACGGTTTGTTTCTCCAACTCTCCTCTTCCCCCTTCCCCACTTTTTCTCGTTTGTCTCGTTGTTTTGTCACAGCACGTTTTGTTCGTGCTGGTGTCCAATAGGTGAAACCGGTTGATTCCTGCCGAGGGTGAGCTGCTTTCTGGCAGACTTTGCTGGACCATCGAAGTGGGTAGAAGGGCGTGACAAGACTTGACTTTGTTAACAACTAAATGTATAAGTGTTTAATTCTCTAAGCGACCCATGCGCTTCGGAAGGGAATTATTGTAATTGTAGTTTCGTTGTACGTGGTTCCTCGTAACTACGGCCACCAGCCCCGTCTGGAGGTTTTGTTAGGCTCTGTAGCAGCCTCTTTGTCAGGACGCCCGAAATCGCCTCTGCAGGGCTGGTTGCAGCCTTTGGGGAGGGATGGAGTTCTGAGTCTGTCCTTGTTCGTCCGACAACTGATTACTGACCTACGCCAGCCTTTTCCCTTCACCAGCTTTTCTGTTTTTGGACTACCAGGACTGCCATTCTGCTGCCTTGGTCAGCGGGAGTCCGTTTTCTTCGTCCTCTTTTCGTGTCGCCTGTTACCGCTGACCCTCTCCGTCCCCTTTCCCCTCCTTTTTCCCACCTGGACATCTGGACTCCTCTTTCTCCGGCTGAGGTAACCTGTGACCCTTCTCCCGGTCCGTGGCAAACCTGGACTGCGGACAGCATTCTTCCAGCAGGAACCTGGACTGCGGACAGCATTCTTCCGACAGGAGCCATCCTTGGCGTGATGACTTGTGTTGTTTTATTTTAATGTTTGATCGGGTCTGAGCAACTGTAAGTACCAAGGAGAGACTGCTGAGAGGGGGAGAGAGCCGAGCGAGGCCCGGACTTTAAGAAAGAATGAATGGTTGAGTGTGGCAGGCGAGTTGGTCAATTTGATTTAGTTAGCCGATTTGGTCAATGTGATCGAGTGAGGCAGGTTGAGTTATTTAGAATGTAAAAGAGAGTGTAATCAATAACATTATTTGTTCTGCTCGACTAAGGGAGAGAGCAGCTCCTGATTAATTTTTAAGGCCACTGTCTGGTTTGGTCATTATTGATGTTTGGAGTTGTTTGTGTTGTTCGCCCCAGGTTGGAATTGGTAAGATTTGATTGAGAGGCTGTGTTATTTCGGGTTTTGTTCCTGTTAGCTAATTAATTTCGTGTTGTCTGTTTTGTTTTTCAACGAAGTAAACCTTTATTTTTGGCCCTCAAACTCTTGTGTTTGCCTTGGCGGTGGTGAGGGGATGTGAGGTGCGTCAGGGGAGATAATTTGCCGTGTCCGAACCCCACGTGCTGGAGTGCGCGTGACATATTGGTGCATCGACCGGGAAATTGTCGCCCCTTTGCCCGTCATTACCCCTTAGGTACTCGGGTGGTTGGTCGGGTAGGCCCTAGTGTGTAGGGGGCCTGTTTTTCCAAGTCCAGTTTGGGGGTTTTTTCGCCCTGTTTTACGTCATATTTTAAATTTGCTGATTGGATTGTTTTGTCTGTTTATTGGAAGTGGTTGTTTGTGGTGGTTCCTGCGTTTGTATGTGTTTGTATTTCCCCATCGTTGGGAGTAAGGGTTTAGAATAGCAATGGGATTAATATAGGTTTATTTAGGTGGCCTTCTGTGTGGTTGATCGACAGTTCTCCTTCGCCTTGTTGTTTTTTCCTTTGTTTTCCCTCTCCTTGTGGGTCATAAGTGGGTGAGTCGTGCAAGGGGAAGGGAGTGGAGCACTAGGTCAGTAACTAGCTGGTCGTCTCCAGAACGTTTGCTAGTTTTGTGGCGAGCCGTATATACTCCGTCCTAGAGCACTATACCTTGTAAAAGCATCACTTAGTACCCGAAATGGCCGAGGGTGGTCAGCGATACCCTCTACGTTCCCGTGGTGGGATGTGGGACATGCTCGCGCATGCCCCATCGACTCCTGTAGGTGATGTTGCGCATGCACCCGTGCCACAGTCCAACTCTCCAGGGACTGGTGTCGAGGTAACCCCTCCGTTGTCTGGTCAGCCGCTAGGCCTTCGTATGGGCGCCTTCAGTGCTCCAACGGGCACTGGAGGAAGTAAGGTAGGAGGTAGGGGTATGTTACGGGTGGCGTTTGAGGACAGTCCTAAGGGAATTTTCAGTGGGATGCCTCCTGGTTCCAGCCATACCCCCCAGGGCCAGGGCATGTCACGTGCCACTATTACAGACTTCTCCCAGACGGCCTCGAGTGACATGCTGACCATGTTAAGGTACATGGAGAAGATGAGGAGGGAGGAGATGGAGGATAGAAGACAGGAAGGAGAAAGGAAAGAAACTCTCCGGAGACAGGAGATGGAAGAAAGAAGGCAGGATGAAGAGAGGAGAGAGGAGCGCCGGCGGCAAGAAGAGCAGAAAAGGCTCGAGATTCTCCTACAGGTGACCCAAGAGCAGGCTCCAAAGCGCAAGTCAGCTCTGTCGACCCCTCGGCTCCAACTTCCCATCTGGCAGCCGGGGGAGAACGTTGACTCGTTTCTCCGCCACTTTGAGCTGGTAGCCTCCACACACCAGCTTATGGATGCTGAGAAGCTTCTACATTTATCCAGTGGCCTGACTGGAAAGGCCCGGGAAGCTTTCCTTTCTCTGGGAGAAAAGGCTGATTATGACGGGTTGAAGAAGACCCTCCGTCACCAGTTTCGCCTTACTCCAGAGGCATACCGACGTAGGTTTAGGTCGGCGCGTAAAGATCAGGGTGAGAGTTTTGCGCAGTTGGGAACGCGACTCGAACAATACATTGACACTTGGGTTGAGCTTGCAGGGAAGGATCTACGGGACCTTGTTCTTATTGAACAGTTGACCAACGTGGCCACGGACGAACTGCGCATTCGTCTTGGAGAGGAGGACCCGGACACCTTTGCCAAGGCCATTACCACCGCGGAGAAGTTCTCGGAGGCACGACGGCTTTTCAAGCCCGGTTGCTCATTCCAGCAATAAGCTGACTGCGGCGGAGACCAGGTATCATATCATCGAGCAGGAATGTCTAGCGGTGGTATGGGGGACCAGCCGCTTCTACCACTTCCTGTACGGAAGGGAATTTGTACTGCAGAGTGATCATCATCCACTGCAGTACATTGGACAGGATCAGACCCGTGAGCAGGAGATTGATGGGCTGGGCCATTGAACTTCAGAGTGTTGCTTTCACATTCCAGCACATCCCAGGTGCCGAGAACGTTGAAGCGGATTATCTTAGTCGAATGCAATAGAGTGTTCATCAACTCTATGGAGAAGTCCCTTCTATTATGCAATGAAGCTGGCCACCTAGACCAATTTAAATGTTCACGTCCCTAGCACTTAAATGTGTGTGCGTGTATTTGAAAACTGTACACTATACTGTCATTTTTGTCCATTTAGAGCTCGTTGCCGGATTTTGTAGTTTAGTGAGCGCATGGCTTGGGCCCGTCGCGACCCAAGGGCGCGACTTCTTTTTAAGGGGGGGATGTGTCACGGCCAGCCGTGACTGTTCCATAGTCCAGTGTAATATTAGTTAGTTTAACTTTATAGATGTTTAGGGGTTAATTTTTACCCCAATACTTTTAGTTTTAAATACATTAAATTTTGTATTTCTCTTCTTTTCTTTTCCCTCCGTGTGCTCTATTCTTTTACTTCGTTCTCCCTCGCCATGCACGGTTTGTTTCTCCAACTCTCCTCTTCCCCCTTCCCCACTTTTTCTCGTTTGTCTCGTTGTTTTGTCACAGCACGTTTTGTTCGTGCTGGTGTCCAATAGGTGAAACCGGTTGATTCCTGCCGAGGGTGAGCTGCTTTCTGGCAGACTTTGCTGGACCATCGAAGTGGGTAGAAGGGCGTGACAAGACTTGACTTTGTTAACAACTAAATGTATAAGTGTTTAATTCTCTAAGCGACCCATGCGCTTCGGAAGGGAATTATTGTAATTGTAGTTTCGTTGTACGTGGTTCCTCGTAACTACGGCCACCAGCCCCGTCTGGAGGTTTTGTTAGGCTCTGTAGCAGCCTCTTTGTCAGGACGCCCGAAATCGCCTCTGCAGGGCTGGTTGCAGCCTTTGGGGAGGGATGGAGTTCTGAGTCTGTCCTTGTTCGTCCGACAACTGATTACTGACCTACGCCAGCCTTTTCCCTTCACCAGCTTTTCTGTTTTTGGACTACCAGGACTGCCATTCTGCTGCCTTGGTCAGCGGGAGTCCGTTTTCTTCGTCCTCTTTTCGTGTCGCCTGTTACCGCTGACCCTCTCCGTCCCCTTTCCCCTCCTTTTTCCCACCTGGACATCTGGACTCCTCTTTCTCCGGCTGAGGTAACCTGTGACCCTTCTCCCGGTCCGTGGCAAACCTGGACTGCGGACAGCATTCTTCCAGCAGGAACCTGGACTGCGGACAGCATTCTTCCGACAGGAGCCATCCTTGGCGTGATGACTTGTGTTGTTTTATTTTAATGTTTGATCGGGTCTGAGCAACTGTAAGTACCAAGGAGAGACTGCTGAGAGGGGGAGAGAGCCGAGCGAGGCCCGGACTTTAAGAAAGAATGAATGGTTGAGTGTGGCAGGCGAGTTGGTCGATTTGATTTAGTTAGCCGATTTGGTCAATGTGATCGAGTGAGGCAGGTTGAGTTATTTAGAATGTAAAAGAGAGTGTAATCAATAACATTATTTGTTCTGCTCGACTAAGGGAGAGAGCAGCTCCTGATTAATTTTTAAGGCCACTGTCTGGTTTGGTCATTATTGATGTTTGGAGTTGTTTGTGTTGTTCGCCCCAGGTTGGAATTGGTAAGATTTGATTGAGAGGCTGTGTTATTTCGGGTTTTGTTCCTGTTAGCTAATTAATTTCGTGTTGTCTGTTTTGTTTTTCAACGAAGTAAACCTTTATTTTTGGCCCTCAAACTCTTGTGTTTGCCTTGGCGGTGGTGAGGGGATGTGAGGTGCGTCAGGGGAGATAATTTGCCGTGTCCGAACCCCACGTGCTGGTTTGTATACTGGTCTTACCTTGACAAGGTTGTGAGCGGGGTGCTAGATGAGTACATTGTAGCTTGTGTGTTCTATTATAGTTTGTATAATGGCCTTACCTTGACAAGGTTGTGAGCGGGGTACTAGATGAGTGCATTGTAGCTTGTGTGTTCTATTATAGTTTGTATACTGGTCTTACCTTGACAAGGTTGTGAGCGGGGTGCTAGATGAGTGTATTGTAGCTTGTGTGTTCTATTATAGTTTGTATACTGGCCTTACCTTGACAAGGTTGTGAGCGGGGTACTAGATGAGTGCATTGTAGCTTGTGTGTTCTATTATAGTTTGTATACTGGTCTTACCTTGACAAGGTTGTGAGCGGGGTACTAGATGAGTGCATTGTAGCTTGTGTGTTCTATTATAGTTTGTATACTGGTCTTACCTTGAGTGTATTGTAGCTTGTGTGTTCTATTATATTTTGTATACTGGTCTTACCTTGACAAGGTTGTGAGCGGGGTGCTAGATGAGTACATTGTAGCTTGTGTGTTCTATTATAGTTTGTATACTGGTCTTACCTTGACAAGGTTGTGAGCGGGGTGCTGGATGAGTGTATTGTAGCTTGTGTGTTCTATTATAGTTTGTATACTGGTCTTACCTTGACAAGGTTGTGAGCGGGGTACTAGATGAGTGCATTGTAGCTTGTGTGTTCTATTATAGTTTGTATACTGGTCTTACCTTGACAAGGTTGTGAGCGGGGTACTAGATGAGTGCATTGTAGCTTGTGTGTTCTATTATAGTTTGTATAATGGCCTTACCTTGACAAGGTTGTGATGTGCTAGATGCCTGTGTAGCTTGTGTGTTCTATTATATTTTGTATACTCGGTCTTACCTTGACAAGTTTAATGGAGCGGGGTACTAGATGAGTGCATTGTAAGCTTGTGTGTTACTATTATAGTTTTTATAACTGTCTTACCTTGACAAGGTTGTGAGCGGGGTGCTCTAGATGAGGTGTATTGTAGCTTTGTGTGTTTCATATTATAGTTTGCTTATAAAATTCTTACCTTGAACAAGGTTGTGAGCGGGGTGATTTATTCTCATACTGTAGCAGATGTTACTAACACGTTTGTATTACTCCTACTACCTGACTCCTGGCTGTGAGCGGGGCTTTAGATGAGTGCATTGGGCCTTGGTAGTTATATATAGTTTGTATACTGGTCTTACCTTGACAAGGTTGTGAGCGGGGTATCTAGATGAGTTCATTGTAGCTTGTGTGTTCTATTATAGTTTGTATACTGGTCTTACCTTGACAAGGTTGTGAGCGGGGTGCTGGATGAGTGATATTGTAGCTTGTGTGTTCTATTATAGTTTGTATAATGGCCTTACCTTGACAAGGTTGTGAGCGGGGTGCTAGATGAGTGCACTGTAGCTTGTGTGTTCTATTATAGTTTGTATACTGGTCTTACCTTGACAAGGTTGTGAGCGGGGTGCTAGATGAGTGTATTGTAGCTTGTGTGTTCTATTATAGTTTTTATACTTAAAATTGTATGTACATTTGTAATCAGCTATTTTATTCATCAATATGTCAGATGTTACTATTCCATGGCTAACGAAAGATGGCTTTCGCATTGGCCATTTAAATATTAATCATGGAATGAACAAATTAACCGAAATGTCTTCAATATTATCTAACTCGAACAAAAATTTTCACATTTTTGGATTTTCTGAAACACATTTTTCCATGCACATTTCTGACAGAGATATTTCGATGACAGGCTACAATATTGTCCGCAAAGATCCCCAACAGTCCTCTAGAAACTGGACTATTGGTATATATTCATCGATCAGTACAGTTTAGAAGAATTGAAATTTTAGAACAACACATTGAATCAGTTTGGATTGAAATTAAAATGAAAAGTTCTAAGCCAATTCTCATTTATTTTATATACAGAAATCCTGCTGAAAATGCTAATTGGACAAATAGATTCATTTGCTATGATGGAGAGGGTTGATGAAGAATCGAAAGATGTTATACTTTTAGGAGACTTTAACTTAGATTTATTCAAATCAAATAATAATTGGGTACAGGCATACGAATCATTTAACCTAAAACAGCTAATCAGAACTCCAACTCGTGTCACGAACTCTTCTAGTACATTAATTGACCATGTCTATGTCACAAACCACAGCACTGTTATCGAAACTAATGTTCATATTTTTGGCTGTAGTGACCATTTCCCCATCTGTATAACTTGGTCAAAGAAAGGTATCAGAATCCCGAAACTAAACCATAAAATTATCACATATAGGAATTTATCTAAATTTGACAGTGCTAATTTTCTTTTAGAACTTTCAAACTCTTTTCTATCTAATGTTTATCAATACACAGATCCAGACCAGGCTATAGAATTCTGGTACAATATTCTCTACACAATCTACAACAAGCATGCCCCTCTTCAAACGAAAAGAGTAAGATACCGTATAAAAAAAACCCTTGGCTAACTAAAGAAATACAAATGAACATTTACCTTAGAGATTTTTTTTTTTATTAAAAGGGCTACGTGAGAACTATAAGAGGCAAATGAATTATGTAACTTCCCTCATTCGAAAAGAGAAAAAGGTGTATTTTGCTACATTAGTTGATCAGAAAAGGGATAGCAAGTCTATATGGAAAGCCATTCAATCAACTTACTAACCGAAGTGCAACACACTCAAGTCAATCCCATCAATAATATATCTGTGGACGCACTAAATAATCACTTTGCCAATGTAGTTAATAAAATAATAACTAATGATGAATCAAAAGACAATGAACTAGAACATTTAAAATGTTTTTGCAGAGAAAAGAATATTAATACCGAAATGATTATTACACCTTTTAGTGTTCATGAAGTTTACACTGAATTAATTCATCTAAAACAGTCTTCAACCCGTGGAATTGACGGATTAGACAGTAAAATTCTTAAACTGTCTGCACCTGTAATTTCAGAAACCTTAACCTATATTTACAATCTATGCATAACAAAGAACACTTTCCCTGCTTTTTTTAAAAATTGCTAAAATAATACCATTGTATAAATCAGGAAATCCCGATGACCCTTCTAACTACCGACCAATCTCCATTCTCTCAGTGCTTTCAAAGCCCTTGGAAAAACATATTCATAAATGTTTCCTTGTACATTTAAACAAATGCAATCTAATTCATCCTAGTCAATCTGGTTTCAGGGCAAAACACTCCTGCCACACAGCTTTATTGAAACTCACAGAAAGATGGCTTTCCAACATGAATAAATCTTTGTTTTCTGCAACGAGTACAAGGCCCAGCCAGCCAGCAGACAACAAAAACTTTGACCAACCCGCCAGAAAAGGAGAAAAGCCACAGAGACACACACCAGAAGACCCAAGACGCACAGAGAAGAGAGAGAGAGAGAGAAGCTGAGAAGAGAAGACCGAGGAGATTATGCGGAGCGAGTGGTCGGTAGATGAGGAGAAGGAGAGGGATGGAGCGTAGCGGAGAGAGAGGATGGCGGGCGGAGAGAGAGAGGGGAGTGGTGGTTGCGAGAGAGTGGAGACGGCAGACGAGACGAGAGACGGAGGAGAAGAGGAGGAGAGGAGAAACCGTGAGGGAACTGAGGTTCATGGAGCGAGAGAGAGAGAGAGAGAGAAGACGAAGAAGAGAGAGAGGAGAGAGAGAGAGAGAGACAGAGATAATAAAAAAGAATGTTCATTACAAAATAGGTGCTCATTCCCTTTGCATCCCTATGGGCCACTACGTGAATGGGATGACTATGCTTTGCGTTTTTGTTCCTCACGCTATGGCCAGCATAGGATGATATATAACTCTGATCTCCTTTTTTTTTAAAGGAAAAAAAAGAGTATAGGCGTCTTGATAGCTCAGCCACTTTTTGATCGTCTCAGTGTTTTCCCCAGTGCTTCTCTTCAAAGCGTTTATTCCACCGTAACTTCCGGGTTGCGCAATACCGTAGTAAGCTCGATGAAGCTTTTTGTCGCTCTTTTTAGGTTTTATCTTTCTCAAAAACCTACCCAACTCGACGTGTCTATTCTAGATCGTTTTCTTTTATTCATTTTCTTGGGAGTACTTATCATGTTCACTTTCTTCTCTTTCTCCTCCTCCTCCTTCTCCTTCTTCCCTCTTTTCTTTGTCAGTCTTCCCCTCTTCCATCCACCGTCGTCTTCCCGCGTTTCCTATTAAGTCTCTAGCCAGGTTGCCTTTTTTTTAACGCTCTCATAAAGACTTCCCAGCCTCGAGGCTCCGGAGCTGTTTTACGAAAACGTAACGCGTCATTCACTAAATCAGAAATATTATAATCCGCTACAGTTCTCCCTTCATATAGGATTTCTCCTGTTTCGTTCCAGGTCAAATCCGAGTCGTCATTAATGTGAGTCAATAAGAGCTCAGCCTTTCTTTTCATCTTTCTCGGGACGCTCGCTATCCAATACTCTCTCTCCTATCCTTTTCATTCCTTCACTTTGAGCGATCTGTTGATTTTGTTGTTGATGATGTTGTTGTTGCACTTCCACTTTTCTGAGTGGTCGATTATGGAACTGATCGGTCGTAGTCAAATATCGATGAAGAACTTGATTGTACATTTTGATCTTTTCTGACAACTCTATGCCATCTTTTTCTAATATTTCTTTCATAGCCCCATCCAATGTAGATATTGTACTCGACAATGGGTCTGGCACGGGTGATGCACGCGTAGATTGCAACATTTCCATCATTCTAGGATCCACAAGCATAATTTTTTTCGCCATCGTTTCACTTACGTAAATAAATGACTAGCTAAGCCTATCACGGGGCCTAACAGCGCCCAAAACAAGCCCCCTCCTTTTTGAAGCACGGTTATTTTTGCCTTCACAGATTTTCTTTTGGTATCGAGTATTCTTAAAACGTTTTTATATTTCTGTAACCGTTTTTTCTGATATTTGGATAAAGGCATGTTCCCTTTCAGCACATTCAGACTACACTCCGCGAGAGTGTTGATCAGCTCTTTATCCGCCGCTTTTATGATCGCTTTAGCCACGGTAGGCTTGCACTTAGACAACAATTTTAGAAGCTCTAAATTTTTCTTGACTTTGGCGGACATACTTTTATTTCAGTACGTATGTCAAGCTACTATCTGATGAAAACCTTACTAATACTACTAACCCATGAAAATACTACTATTATTTTCAGCAGTTAGTAGTACTACTAACTGAAAAAATACTAAATGCTGAAAAAAATAGTAGTCTTTTCATGGGTTAGTAGTATTAGTAAGGTTTTCAGTAGATAGTAGCTTGTCAAGTTACTACTAACTGATGAAAAAAATAGTAGTCTTTTCATGGGTTAGTAGTAATACTAGGGTTTTCAGCAGATAGTAGCTTGTCAAGTTACTACTAACTGCTGAAAAAAATAGTAGTCTTTTCATGGGTTAGTAGTATTAGTAAGTTTTTCAGCAGATAGTAGCTTGTCAAGTTACTACTAACTTATGAAAAAAATAGTAGTCTTTTCATGGGTTAGTAGTAATACTAAGGTTTTCAGCATATAGTAGATTGGCTTTACGACTATCTGGTGAAATGATTCCTGTTGGAAATTATGAACTCTCTCTCTCTCTCTCGCTCTCGTCCGGCGGCATCCGTTGCTCGTCTCTTGTCTCTTTCTCTCTCTCTCTGTGACTGTCTCTCTGATCTGTAGGTCTGTCGGTCTGTCTCTGCTCTATCTCTCTCGTCTCTCTATCTCTCTCGTCTCTTGCTCTCTGCTCTCTCAACAAATATTTGATGTGCTTGACCATTGGTCGAGTGTCACTGAACAGTGGTCCATCTTTGGCCTATTTCACTGTTTTACTGCAAATGAGTGTATTAGGAGTTCAAATGAACAAGCTCTGATGTGGATTGACCATGGTCATGTCACTGGGGGTTGTTTCCCCCCACCCCATGGTCAATTTGGCATATTTTCACTGTTTGAACTGCAAATTAAGTGCATTAGGAGTTCAACTGAACAAAATTTGATGTTGTTGGCCAGTGGTCATGTGTCAACTGACCAGTGGTCACTTTGGTCTATTTTCACTGTTTTACTGCAAATTAGTGTATTAGGAGTTCATATGAACAATTGTTGATGTGGTTGTCAGTGTCACTGACCAGTGGTCATTGTGGCCTATTTTCACTGTTTGAACTGCAAATTAGTGTATTGGGAGTTCACATGAACAAGGTTTGATGTGTTGACCACTGGTCAGTGACACTGACAACTAGTCAACCACATAAAAAATTGTTCATTTGAACTCCTAACCTAATTAATCTGTCAAACAGTAAAAACATAGTCCAAGGACCATGGTCATTGACACTGACCAACTTGTCACCATCAACCTTGTTCATTTGAACTAATACACGGATTTGCAGTCAAACAGTGAAAATAGGCCAAAGTGGACCACTGGTAAGTAACACTGACCACTGGTCAACCACAACAAAATGTGTTAATTTGAACTCCTAATACACTAATTTGCAGTCAAACAGTGAAAATAGGCCACAAGTGACCACTGGTCAGTGACACTGACCCCTGGCGGCAACCACATAAAACTTTGTTCATTTGAACTCCTAATACACTAATTTGCAATCAAACAGTGAAAACAGGCCAATGTGACCAATGGTCAGTGACACTGACCACTGGTCAACGACATCAAAATTTGTTCATTTGATCTCTTAATACACTAATTTGCAGTCAAACAGTGAAAATAGGCACGTGACCCCACCCCCCACCCAACCCTGTGCTGTGACACTGGACCACTGGTCAACCACATCAACAATTGTTCATATGATCTCCTATTACACTAATTAGCATTCAAACTGTAAAATTAGGCCAAAGTGACCAGTGTCAGTGGTTAGACACAGAGAGAGAGAGAGAGAGATGAGAGAGATGATAGGGAGGGAGGAGGGAGGGAGGGAGGGGAGGGAGGGACGGGAGGGAGGGGAGAGGAGAAAGAGAGGAGAGGAGGGATGAGAGGGGGAGTAGAAACGAGGAGAGAGAGATGGGGAGAGGGGGAGGCAGGGAGAGAGAGAAAGAGAGAGATGGAGGAGGGAGAGGGAGAGAGAGAGAGAGAGAGCGAGGACATAATTTCCCACAGGAATCAATTCACTAGATAGTCGTAAATTCCAAGCAACTATATGATGTAAACCTTAGTATTACTACTAACCCATGAAAAGACTACTATTATTTTCATCAGTTAATAGTAAGGTTGACATACGTACGCTATATGGCGCTCTCCGGGAAATATACTAGTCCTTAGCCGTAAATGATCTGCCGTGGTTTGCTTCAAATCAATCAATAAATACCCGAAGGGCTGGTCCTCTGCTCTTTGTGTTTAGCGAAGAGGTTTTGAACGATATACATCAAGCTCATATTCTGATGATGACTTCCTTTCGTAAACAATTTCGTCACACGTTCGTCCGTTTCAGCCATTAAGTCATCGATAATGATCAAGCGCGCGTGATTCCCAGTCCATGTATCGATGTCGGGCAATCCCTCTATGAAAGTCACCCCCTTTCATTCCTCATACGATTTTTGATACTCCCCGAAACAAAAATAATTTCCTCCTAGGATGACGGTCATCATTCTGAAACGTACTTTATAAACTTTACCTTTACCCACAAAACGTCGGGCCGCTAATAAAGAAGTAAACGGGTGACCCCATGTTTATTATTTTTAAAGGTTTATACCGGGGATCCCTTTTTAAATGAGAGGATTGCGCAAAAAATGACCTTCACGCTTGTTTCCCCCACCCCGCAAGATCACCATCTTGTGTAATGGAATTACTTTAGCTAGCTTAAATCTTTGAGGGAAAGGTTGTTTTTCTACGCAGAAGTTATAGAATAGGTGAGCGAGTCCGCAATAGCCGATGGCAGCAATTTTTAATATCCTTACCATCAATTCCATCAAATCCACGCATTCTATATGTTAGATTGTATTATAATGTCAATAATCGTTCATGAAATGAATGTTATTATGAAAGCGACTCTGGATGTTTTTGACTGACAGAATTC
>JAGGCT020004085.1:145441-163985 GCA_017654935.2 Phymorhynchus buccinoides | reverse complement strand
CGGATGCCTTCCACTCTGGTGACACACCAGCACACAAAATTTGCGCGATTCGGTTCAAGTGAGTACGACCAAGTCATGACCTTGACCTTGTAATTCAAATGTGGTTTCGGATTCTCTTCTATAGAATGGTGGCACACCTACACACAAAATTTGACGCCATTCTGCCAACCCGTTCGGAAGATATCCATGGGACAGACACAAAAACATACAAACAAGGGCCTACTGTTCTCCGGACGTGAACTTGACCTTGATCGTATGCCATCATCAGAAAAGTACATAAGCCAAGTAACCTCCATGCCAAATTTGAAGCTCTAACCAACGGTGTGGAGTTATGGCCCCTTAAAGATTTTCGTTTTCAAGGCGTACGCCAAGGTCTCGGTCACGACGGCAAAAGGTTTGCGCATATGCCTTCCTCTCATAGTGAGACACCAGCACACAAATGTGACGCTATCGGTCAAGCGGTTCTGGAGATATCCTTGGACAGACGAAGGAGAAAAAATACCCTCCGATTTTCAGGCTCCAGAGATCTTTTTGACCTTGACCTTGACCCTTGATCAGTATGCCATCATCAGAGCGGGCACAAACCACTTCATGCCAAGTTTCACAATCCTATTTGATCGTGGCCCGAGTATTATGCTAAAAATGACTTTTCGGTTTTCAAGGTCATACGTCAAGGTCAGGGTCACGAACGCAAATTTTATGCCGGATCTCTTCCTATTAAGGTGCCACCTACCTCCACACAAAATGTGAAGCGATTCTGCCAACCTATTGAAAGATATCCTTTGGACCGACAGAAGGAGAAAAAATGCCCCTGCAGCTTTTCAGGCCCAGCGATCTTTTTTTACCTTGACGCTTGAACCTTGATCGGTATGCCTCATCAGAACGGCCATAGCCAAACCACCTTCATGCCAGTTCACATCCTATGTCGATTCGGTGCCCGAGATATGGCTAAAATTAGATTTCGGTTTTCAAGGTCGTACGTCAAGGTCAAGGTCACGACTGCAAACGTTTGAGCGGATCTCTTCCTATTAGGTGCACACTCCACACAAATGTGACGCGATTCGTCAAGCTGTTCTGGAGTTATCTTGGACAGACAGAAAAAAAACTTTAAAAACAACACAAAAACCCCTACAAACCACTCCATCGCATAGTCCGATCACTTGGTGACTGAATAAATACAAAACAGCCGACCGCAAAGTCCTTCACCTATGGTGACGGACAATTATTATGAGTGGCCTAACACTGTGTCTGCCTGGGGACAGACAGGGGGTGTTTGGTGTGTGTGTGTGTGTGGGAGGGGGGGGGGGGTGTTAACGTGTACAGTGTTTGTGAAATATAAATAGTACACAACTCTGCTCAGTTATTTCTTTCTTCAGCTCATCACGGCAAAACCAGGAGACACTGGCACAGTGATAGCCTTCCAACGACTGATAACTCCATTTTATTTAAAATGTTGAACTCAGCCAAGCAATCACACGGGGTCTTGGTAAACGAAAACAAAAAACAAAAAACAAAAACGTGTCTGGAATTTCTCTTGACAGTGAGGCTATTGGCAAAGGTGTAGTTTACCACCCCTTCATTTCTCGGTTCCTTCCCTTTTTTTCAGCCTTGCCTTTCTTACTCTAGATTTATCACTATCGTTTTCTATATCTAACATTAATTTTCATCCAGCTAAACTATTACAAACATGCATCCGATAACACTGCAAAACAGGTGAGATAAGGAACAGCTACTGACTGGATTTTCTCCTAGTCTATAAATATAGTGCAAATACACATGACAAAACGTAGAAGAACTGCGAGAGAGAGAGCAATTTTTGAAACCTTTGAAAACTTAAACTTCAGAGAGAGAGAGCAGAGAGAGAGAGAGAGGAAGAGGAGGAGAGATTGAAGAGAGAGAGAGAGAGAGCGAACTTGAAAACTTGAAAACTTAAACATTATTTTCCAAGGATATAGGAATTTTAGGCAACGCTGATCACGTTTCAGGTAACATGGATTTGATAATGATCATGTGAATGCCCTTTTGAATAATTTGATTACTGAAAATGAGATTATGCAATGCATAAACAAGTTAAAGAATAATAAGACTTGTGGGCTAGATAATATTGCAAACGAATTTCTGAAAAATTCGCCAGCAAAAATGCTTAGAAAAGTTCCATCAGACTGGGTAGTTGGAGTTATACACCCAATATTTAAAAATAAAGGATGCCCTGCAGATTCCGCAAACTTTCGAGGCATAAATATGCTGTCATGCTTTGGAAAATTGTTTACAAGTATCCTGAATGAACGTTTAAATGTTTTCATTGAGTCATTTGGTTTGATTGACATGGAACAAGCTGGTTTTAGAAGTAACTTTTCAACACTCGACCATTTTGTTTACTTTATATGGCGTGATTGATATTTTGCTGTTAAAGAAAAAACGATTACATTGTGCATTTTTAGATTACGAAAAGGCATTTGATAAAGTAAACATGTCGTTTTTGTGGCAGAAATTGATAAATAGTGGTATTAACGGTAAACTACTAAGAGTAATACAAAATATTTATTCTCAAGCCAAATCATGTGTAGCTGTCAATGGCGAACATTCTGATTATTTTTCTTCGGATGTCGGTGTGAGACAAGGAGAGAATTTGTCACCTGCAATATTTGCCATGTTCTTGAATGATATGAAAGAGTTTATGTCCGGTGATATGACTGGCCTTGTTACAGTTGCAAGGGAAACAAATGGAGCAGGTATCAGTGAATCTGATGAACACATTTTGTTAAAATTATTTTTATTACTGTATGCAGACGACACTGTCATTTTTATGAAACTTCAGCTGGACTACAGCAAGGTCTTGATTGTATTAAACAATATTGTGAAATATGGAAATGGAAATTAAATGCTAAGAATTGTAAAATTGTTATTTTTTTCTAAGGGTAAGGTTAGACGTTTTCCTGACTTCTTTACAGGAACAGATAAGATAGAGGTCGTTCATGATATTTTGTACTTAGGGTTAAAACTTAGCTATAATAACCGAATGCATGTTGCACAACGTGACCTGTTCGATCGAGCTTATCGAGCAATGTTTGGTTTGTTGAGAAAAGCTAAGTTATTGATGCTCCCTGCAGACCTAATGATTGACTTATTTGATAAACCTGTACTTCCAATTCTTACATACGGACGTGAAATTTGGGAGTTTGATATGAAAGATCTTATTCAAAGACTGCAACTAAAATTTCATAAGTTGATTTTGAAAATGCGTCGATCGACTCCTTCTTTCATGATATTTGGAGAAACAGGAAAATATCCCATATCAGTCACAGTTAAATACAGAATGTTATCATTTTGGTTTAACCCAGTAACACACCATCACAGTGCAAGTGAAAAGCTAACATTTATTGTGTATAAAACCCTTTTGATAATGTATGAATTAAATGTACACGAAAATAAATATATCAAATACATTCATACGTTATTAAACGAAATTGGTTTAAGTAGTTTTTGGTTGAATCAAAATTATCTTGATGTACACCCATTATGGTTCAAAGAGAAAGCGAAAAGATGTCTTAAAGATAGCTTCTTACAAACCTGGTACATGCATGTTGATAATGATGAATTATATATGAACTATATAATGTTTAAGCCATCATTTGGTGCTGATCCATACTACTTAGTACTTCCACAGAATGATGTGTTTACCATTCTAAAATTTAGAACAACTAATAATAACCTGCCAGTAAATAAATTGCGCTATGATAATATACCCAGAAATGAAAGAATCTGTGAAAAGCGTAATGTACATGATGTGGCAGATGAGTTACATTATTTGTTTGTCTGTCCCTTCTTCAATGCTGAAAGAAATAGATATCTTCCACGGTACTTTTTGTGCGACCAAATGCGTTTAAATTTAATAATTTGTTTGTCTCAAGAGAAATAAAGAAACTTTTGATTAAACTTAAGCACTTCGTTACAGCAATAAACAGTTCTTTTCGATGATTTATATGGATAAAATGTCACATGTCTTGTTCGTTTTCGAAATACAAAATAAACGTCAATTTGACACTTGTCGTGTAGTTGTTTTGTTTGTTGTCTGTTCCAGTGACGTTGCACAGTCTGTTTCATTTCATTTTATTTTTGTTTTATTTTTTGTTTTTTTGTTATGGTACAAGTATATTTTGTCCATGATGTTACATATCTACTTGTTGATATTGTTTGTCGTTTCTGATAGTAATTGGTATAGACATCATTCTGTATTGATGTTTGAGTGTTTAAATATATTGTGTGTGCTTTGTTTTATATTTATGTGCCCCAAAAGGGTATGGAATAAACAATTTGCCTTGCCTTGCCTATTCTTCCAGTCTGTCCTTGATATATATACTAACACAAGACACAAACATGCCAAGGCATACTAGTACACATACATATATTTGAACATAAAGGTAACAAAGCATAATAATATTAAGTATTATACAAAGATAGGTTGAAATATGGATTAATAAAACTTGCATAATGTTTTAATACTCGCGCGGGCATACAAGCATGCAACACACACTTACACACTTGCGCGCCCATGCAGGCACGCATGCACATACACACACAGAGACTGTTGAAGCATGTATATCAAGGAAACATACTTTATAGAACATGGCAAATATATTCATCATAGGGTATGAAACCGGTAACAACATATGGTGATGGTCTCTTCATAAACGTGGACCCCAGAGGGTGGAAATCTTTCCTTGGCTGCTCCGGATAGATCCCCCCCCCCCCACCCCATTGCTTCTTATCTGGACTGGTCAACGCCTCAATAGTGGCAATTAGATCATTCAGGGCAAGGCCCAAACCTGACACTTGAACATTAATCTGACTATGAATTTGGCTACGCTGCTCTGTCCCACTGGACACTTATACAGCGCTGAAAGCAAAGAAGAAATAGTAGCCCTGCAGTTGTACAAAATGCATAGGTTATAAAAGTGTTTTGGTTGTCTCTAAATTTAGGCAAGAAATCAGATTACATAATCTTAATTTAGTCTGTAAACCAAAATATATAAAAAATCTAGGCTAATTGGTCTAACAGGGAGCACGCTCTTCCCATCAAGGACTTAGTCTTAGCCTATCTGTTTATCTCTGTAGTCAGGAAGCACCCCCTGGTTTTATTGCCCAAGCAAGGAGGGCAAAAATTCTCCCCTTTTTAGTGGACGTTCGCTACCATATGAATTTGCATTAAATTGAGGACATTATTTCTATCATATATTAGGCACATTGTAAGCGAATAGTTAACAAATAGAATGAAATGAATAAAATGAACTGAATACACGCTAACATTGTCATAAGCATTTAGCATATCAGGAGATATGAACCTGGGGAAAAAATGAGATTAAAGAGGGTCGAATGTTACTATAATTGTTAGTGTCTTTCGAAGACTCGTTTCGAAGGATGAGATAGAAGAGCATAGTATAATGTAACACGGAAGGGGGTTCCATATGAAAGAACCCGAGAATGTAAAGCTCGACTTAAATTTATCAATTGTTGTTTCTGGTAAAATATAATTACTTAAACCATAAGGTTGTGAGGTTTGTGTAACTAGATTTTTCAGGTATCGTGGAGCTAATTCATTGTGTACTTTGTACATGAGAATGGCTTTACTGTAGCCAAGCTGGCTTGCAGTGGAAGTATGTTTAACTGGGCTTGTTTTTTTAATGTACTGAGTTCAGGATCAGGAAGAGTTATTTTGGCTGCCCTTTTGTACATAGAATTGAGTTTCAA
This sequence comes from Phymorhynchus buccinoides, assembly GCA_017654935.2. Lineage (NCBI taxonomy): Eukaryota > Metazoa > Mollusca > Gastropoda > Neogastropoda > Raphitomidae > Phymorhynchus > Phymorhynchus buccinoides. The sequence continues at coordinate 158,237 of JAGGCT020004085.1, read as the reverse complement.
TAGGTGACAATTAGCTGCAGATTCCCAAACTACAGATGCGTAATTAATATGCGAAAGACAATGGGCATGGAAAAAACAAATTTGCGTGCGTCTATATCTATGAAGGGTGTACTTTTCTTTAGTAGGAATAGGCTGCGTGCAAGAGTATGTGTCATTTTTTTCAATATGGGATTGACATTTTAGTTCGTCGTCTATTATCACACCCAGAACTCGGTGCTTGCGTACTTGATCTATGGCATTGTCATTAATATAAACATTTTTGTCTCGAAGTAATTACCATGCTTTTGGTTTTTGTTAGGATGGAGGACCATAGGGTTTTGGTTACATCAATCAGAAACATCATGCTAAGCTGATTGAAGAGAGGTTTGAATCGGAGGACAGTTTTGATGCGCTAGAATGGAGAGAGTTGTCATCAGTAAAGAGATCACATGAGACAGAGTCAGTTGATATTGATAAAGGTAGATCATTTATGAATAGGCAGAATATAAGAGGCCCTAAGACATATCATTGGGGCACACCTGTCTTTATTACCTCATTGCACAAATTTATGCCATTACTAAGGACAAATTGTATTATATTAGTAAGGTAAGATGCGAAGAAAAAGATCGTGTTTTCGTCTCGTAGATATAGTGCCAGTTTTTTAAAGTAGTATTTCATGATTCACAAGATCAAACGTCAATCCCCCTGTTTCTTAAAGTCTAGGAATACAGAACCCGTCATTTTACCTTGGTTGATTGCTGAAAGCCATGTGTCACAGAGATGGACTAGGGTAGTTTGACAAGAATGGTGATGTCGAAAGCCATATTGTAAGAGGTGAAAGAGATTATTAACTTCAAGATAGTGCATTAGATGTTTATGAATATGTTTTTCTAGCAGTTTAGACAGAACTGAAAGAAGAGAAATTGGCCTACAATTGTTCGAATCAGACACAGCTTTACTTTTAGGCAATGGTATCCCTTTTGCTGATTTGAGACGAGGTGGAACTATGTTCTGGTCTACACACGCATTGTATATGAAAGTAAGAGGTTCTACTATGTAGGGAAGTGAAAGTGAAACAGAGAGAGAGAGAGAGAGAGAGAGAGAGAGGAGAGAGAGAGAGAGAGAGAGAGAGAGAGAGAGAGAGAGAGCAATACGGACCAAATAATACCCCTCGGTGGAGGTTGCAATATAAAAAAATTAAAAAAATAGAGCGTGGAAAAAGATGGCTGCCGGATAGTTAACGTCCGTGCTCCGGGAATGTTTGTGAAAGTTTTTGTGTGACAGTGGACCGTTTCAGTATGGAATTTATAGTTGACTGATTTGCTATGGTTTGCTGATTCGATTGATGAGTGGTACGTGCAATACTACGTCGGATGTTTCTTGAAATTCTGTGTCGAAGTTTGTAATGGAAGAATGAAGGACATTTTCATTCTTTCTTTCTTTTTTCTCGCTGCGTCATCTTCCTTGTAACATTTGCACATGCAATGCAGAGCTTCTCTCTGTGTGTTCTTCTAGTGTGGAGTTCTAAATTTAGAATCTCGTGAGACTGGACAGGCTGGTTTGTCTTGAGTAGGCTTATCTTGTTTCTCCTTTTTGTTTACATTTACGTTGTTGTCATCAGCGGATCAGTTGTGTTGTTGCCGGCTGCTGTGTTTGGATTGAATTTTCTTGATTCCATCATGATAAGAAATGAATGCGAACTCTAAACGTACTGCTCAGTCCTCCCTGTGTCTGAAGTCCAGGAAAAGAGGTTGAGAGAAGGTACGGACGACCCTGATGCTACAATAATTGACACTAATTTCCTGTCGAGTACTCGTATTGACAGCGAGTGTGAGGTTGAAGAATTTCATGATTCTAGTCCTGTTTGTACTTTTGAAGAGAGCGAAGAGATGGCTGTAAGTCAAGAACTGAAAAGGGAGTTGTGGAGCTCTTGAAAGATCCTGAGACGATCGAGCTTGTTTCTGAAGTTGTTGCAGAGAAATTCAGTGAACTGTTGAAGAGAGAGATTGGTACTCTTAAAGAGAAAATCGTCGAGCAGGGTCGTGAAATCGTCCTTTTGAAAGACAAGATAGATGATTTGGAACAGTATGGAAGGAGAAATTCGATCAGGATCAGTGGAATTCTGGAAGCTGAGGGGGAGGACATGGATCAGCTGGTGAGGGAGAAAAAGCTGGTGAATGTTTTCAGGGCAGTCTGGTTGTTCCTTGCTATCTATCTGATTATGTTGTCACAATAACTGTAGTACGGAGGGACCTAGGAGGCTCAAACGTTGCATGCGGAAAGGTACCTTAGATATCTAGGCCAATGTAGAAAATGAACGTCATTGGTCAAAGGTCAAGGTCACTGGAGCTGAACATGCTGTCACGCGGCTGGTGCTCTAACGTCTAGTTAATTTATGAAGTTATATTATGTTCTTTCATTACCTAAAAATGGTGTACGCATCCCACCCTCTTCATTTATTAAGGACCAGGCATAAAACGTTTCAATGCCTTTGGTCACTTCCATGTTATTCTTGGGTATTTTCATATTTATCTCTGGTCTTCACAGAACTTGAAGATGATAGCAGAAAGCTTAGATACATATTCAGTAGCTTTGATGATAGTCATCTTTCAAGCTATGCTCAAGAATATTAAAGATATCTGTAAAAATGGTATGCTTGTACAAACGTTTTGCCCTCGAGTTTTCTATTTCTGTAAGTTCTGTTATTCATAATAAGCCAGAAGAACATGTGCAATTACTTAGAAAAAGATATACCTGTTCCACAGGACATCATTCATACCTGGTTTTAGTCACTGAATTATAAAATAAAAAGTAATCCGCTTCTCTTATTTCAGTTTATAAATAACATTGCCACACAAGAAGAACATCAGCTCTCAGTATTTGAAGATTATATTTTTACCAAGTACAAAATGAACGCGATGGAGGAAGTAGTTGTTCACGGTTCATCCACCCAAGACCCTGTAACTGTGAGACAAAACACATCGTCGCTTCACGTTGACTGCATCCAAGTTGCGTTCAGTAAGATGGAGTTCTTGCCTTGGCACAATCCTGATAACATTGTCAGTGCACGAGTGGAAACTATCGTACGTCAGGTGAAAAACAACCTGGTTGTGTTGCTGTTTCTGATTGGTGGACCAGCTAACTTCATCAACATGGTGGTGTTTTTCAAACATGGCCTCCGGGATCGTGTCAACCTGTGTCTGTTCGCTCTGTCTCTGCTAGACGGACTGTATTTGTTGATCTCGGTGGTGTTGCACGGCGAACAACTCTATATACAATTTACCACCAAAGAAACGTTCGGACCTATCTTCACGTATTTGATAAACATCAATCTTGCTGTACTTTTCGCCCCGTGTTTTATTTCCCCTGTGTTGTCGTCTATCATAGCTGTAGAAAGGTGCATTTGTGTTTTCAACCCTCTCAGATTTCAAACTCTTCTACAAACCAGAACAATGGCAATGATTATCATTGGAGTTAGTATGGTGTTGACAAACGTGTACTTCGTAGGCGCTTTCCGGTATCGTGTTGGTTGCGTGTTTGATCCTTCGTCTGACGTAGTGCTTAGAACCGCCATTGAAGGAACATTTTACAAAGCTCACAAAGAGTTTATTGATCATCTGCATAGTGATGTCTTTGGTCTTGCCTTGCCTGCAATCGAGATGATTGTGGTCACGACAGCAACGGTGATGACCGTTGTGAAATTACGCCAGACGGTGTCGTGGAGGTCTGAAACGTCCTCTTCAATCTCACCCAAGGAGATAGCTCTGACCAAAACGCTTGTGGGAATCTCGATTTTGTTCATCGTTTGTATTTCTCCCGTGTCTCTCATTCGTTTCAGCCGGTTGTTTTTACCGGAGATAAATTCTGGCGGGCGGCACCACAACTTCTTTCTTGTGGGCGTCTGGTTGATAGAAATGCTCAGCCTTATAAATGCGACATTCAATTTCTTTGTGTATTATACTATGGGAACTCGCTACAGACAAACGTTTTGGTTATTGCTCACTGGGAAAGCGAAAGAAAACACAAGAGGTAAAACATCCTATTGAGTCAAAGTCCCAAAATGGCAAGACAAAATCAAAATAGTGTTAAAAAAAACCCACACAACCGGTCATCCGCTTTAGAAACCATTGTAAAGGCATCTTTCCAAAACCATCGTAGGCTATCCAGTCGTCTTGTGAAACCCTAAAATATTTTAAAATGGAAAAAATAAAGTGTCTAATCTAGATACTAACAAGGGCATCGCCGAGTGGCAGACATGTCCTTTGCCCTTTGCCGGTTACGGACTGTACATGCCCCACACTGTACTTCCCTTCCTCTCACATCTTAGGTCCCCATCCTCCTTGTGACCTTTGGGTGATGCACCTACACACCCTTGACTGGGTGCAAATCGTTTTTTTGGGATGCACACCCTTAATTGGTGGGGAAAAGAAACAAACAGAAGAGAACATTAAAGAGAGCACTGATGAGTCCTTCTGTGATGTGAGCTCCAGTGGCTCCAGTGACTCCTTCGACACATTTATTGAGGTTCCGCTGGAACCTCAAAGCAACATGTTTTTGTTTGCAAGTCCTCTTCTTAAGAGGATGCATAGCACCCCCAGTACATCCTCGAGAAAGAGGAGTCTAGGGACAGGGTCCCCACCGAATCACCTTGACCCTCTGTCCTCTCCTGGTACCAAAACGACCATGGAGGACCTGAACACTATGGAGGGAGAGAGCTCTAGCTCAACCCCACCCCTGAACCAGGAACAAAACAAAAACCTAGAACAGGTTCCCAATCCTCTACAAACAACCACATTAACCGACAATGATGGCTTACACACCATAAGCAAAACCCTCACAACAACTAATCTCCCCTACTTCAGTCAAACAAGCAGTAAATTTAATATATTACAATGGAACTGCCGTGCCATTAAAAAAACAGGCGATCATTTAATTAACTTTTTGGGAACCAAGTCAACTATGTACCATATTATCTGCTTACAGTCCCCAAATTCAAAATATAATGAACTTCCCCGTATTCAAGGCTACCAATACCCACCGGTTGTCAGCCATTCTGAACATAAAGTTTTTACAGCCACATATGTACATCATCAATTCTAATGATAGAGTAGGGGAGCCCAGAATATATAAAGGTGATATGGCGATGGCGAAATGTACATCCAAATCAATTATAATGATAGTTTAAGCTTATGGCAGCCCAGAATACATAAAGGCGATACATTGACAACTACTAATTTAGAAACGGCAGAAGTGCTGGCACAAAAGTTTGCAGAAGCCAGCCAAGCTAAACACTCACCTATTCATGAACAAAACAAACGTAACTCCACAATGAATCCGATAATAACTCTCATTTTATGAATGCTGCACTCAAAATGTCCGAGCTCGCTGCATCTCTAAGCCAAATTAAAAAAGTAAATAAAGCAACAGGAGAAGATCCTATTTTCTATAAGGTACTGACAAATGTGCCCCCACGTTTTCGAAAAAGTTTACTACATTATTATGCCAGATGCTGGGAGGAGGGAGAAGTGCCACAAACATAGAAAGAGGCACAGGTGGTAGGGATCCTAAAGCCTGGAAAACCGGCAAGGGATCCCAAAAGTTACCGCCCAATCTCCCTCATCCCTCACCTTGGTAAAATTTACGAGAGAATCGTAAAAAACAGACTGGAATATTTCCCTGAGAAAAATAAAATCATTCCCACTTTCCAATCAGGATTCAGAAAACATAGGACCTGTATGGAACAAGTAGTAAGGCTTATGCCTCTCATGTCAGAAAAGCACTTGCCAGGTGCAGGAATGTCTTTGCCACCTTTTTTCCGTCTGGCATGGGAGGCTCCTAGAAAAAATCAGCAAGCTCGGCATTGAGGGCAACACCTATAATTTTATATATTCATTTCTACAAAACAGAAGTCTCAGAGTTAGGGTGGTCAATCACTCTCTGTCAAACGTCAACTTGATATGGGAGTACCCCAGGGCAGTATTATTGCACCTACTCTTTTTAATATTATGTTGCACGACATTCCTAAATTAAAACTGGATAATTGCCGTATATCTATGTATGCTGATGACATCGCCATTTGGTAGAGATAAGCACCCCACGCAGACTCAAATACAACTTAGACCCAGAAATAGATATACACCAAATTAATACAATAAAAAATAACTGACTACTTACAGAATAATGGATTTACACTATCACTATAGAAATCGCGTCCATTCGGTCATTCCTCTCAACTAGCTCATGCAACCGCCTTGTTACAGCTCTTATCACATCTCGCCTTGATTTCTGCAACTCTGTTCTCTTCGGTCTTCCAAAAGAAGAAATTGATCGTTTACAACTAATCCAAAACAGAGCGGCTCGGCTCACACTCCGAAAGCGAAGGCGTGACCATGTCACACCACTCCTCAGGGAGCTGCACTGGCTGCCAGTGCAGTTTCGTTTAGAGTACAAACTGGCAGTCCTTGCATTCCGCCACTTTGAACAGACCCTACCATCCTACCTCTCAAGTGCTCTCCAAACTTACACTCCTTCTCGCTCACTCCGATCTTCCCATGCCTGAAAACTGTTGAAAGTTCCTAAAGTGAACTTAAAGTCTTTTGGACAACGCAGCAGTTTTTGCGCCCCCACTGTCTGGAACTCCTTGCCTGTTCACCTCCGTCACAATTCAGCACTTCCCGCTTTCAAAACCCAAATGAAAACTCACTTGTTTCACAGAGCTTTCTCTCTCTAACTTTTCACATTAATTAGATGATGATTGAATGAATGTGTATGTTAGCCCAATTGCGTGTGAATAATAATAATAATAATGAGGAAAATTTATATAGCGCCCATCCTACTATGTAGGCTACAGGGCGCTTTACACAAAATTGAAATGGAATAAAAACATGAAACAAAAATCCAATAACATCAGCAGTCAAAACAATAGCGGTCATGCTTCATTTGGCCGGTAAAAATGCACATATCAATCAGCAAACAACAACTGCTGTAAGCTACTGCTACTACTACTACTACTACTACTACTACTACTACTACTACTACTACTACTACTACTGCTACTACTGCTAGTACTACTAGTACTACTAGTACTGCTACTACTACTACTACTACTACTACGACTACTACTACTACTACTGCTGCTGCTGTTACTACTACTACTACTACTACTACTACTTATAATAGGCCTAATACACGTATGCATTGTCACTCAATAGGGCATTTGCCACTAGTGTTCGTTCACTATGCTAGACTACTAAATTTGCCCGAGTTCGTTCTGCCCGAGTTGCGCTGACCTCTCTAATTCAACTCTCTAAATTCAACTCAGTGAAATTCAAGGTCACCGGCGCGTGGTAAATGCTCTATTCACAAGCATGAAATAACCGCATAATATTCACCATAACATACACACAAAAACAACAAACACACACGCACGCGCACGCACACACACACACACACACAAAGACACACACCACACACAACACACACACACACAGTACACACACTGACACACACACACGCCCACACACAACACACACACACACACACCTGTTGCATATATACACTCATATAAGGGGCTTACATGAACGCATTCACACGCACAGCACGACAACACACACAATGCGCAGCGCATACCTACACCACACACACGTGCGCACGTACTCCACTCACGCACACACACACACCACACACACGCACGCACGTTCGCACGCACGCACGCACGCACACGCACGCACGCACATGCGCACGTGCGCACGCGCGCACACACACACACATATATATACACACACACCACACACCACACACACACACACACAGGCACCACAACAGACACAAGTGATGACACACATACGACGTAACAAAGAAAAAATTGGACAAATAGAGTTGGCTGGCAATAGTTCTAAGTTTTAGTATGTACTCTGCAGCTGCAGTTTGAAGTAATTTGGTTTTCAGATGCAGACTTAAACGTTACTAAGCACTTGGCATGACGAAGGCTGAAAAGGGGTGAGTTCCAGAGTGTAGCAGCTGAAACAGAAAATGCTCTGGAGCCGTGTTGTTTCCGATGGAAAGAGGGAATTTTGAAAAATACGGTCATCAGAGGAAAAACGAAGGCTACGGGCAGGAAGGTATATGTGGAAAAGGTTGCAAAGATAGGCTGGTGCGTCTTTTTTAACGATTTTGTAGCAGAGGCAGGCAGATTTTTATTTTATACGGTTTTCGATTTTGAGCCAATTTAGTTTCATTAAAAGATCATGATGTACGGTACCGCTTTGGTACTCTGAATACAAGGTGCGCAGCCGAATTTTTAACTCGTTGAAGAAGTTGAAGAGAGATTGCAGGAAGGCCTAGGAGGAGGGCACTGCAATAGTCTAATCTAGACAGAATACAGGAAGTAACAAGTGTCTTTATGGCATCTTCAGTCAGGAAGAGTCTAGTTGAACTAATGCGACGGATTCCAAGAACGCAAGCTTGACAGACTTAGGCAATGTGTTGCTTCAATGATAGATCAGGGTCAATATGAAGTCCGAGATCACGAACGCACGACATAAACGTTATGTCGGTGGAACAAAGCTCTGTAGAGGGATGGAAATTTTGAGCGTGATTATGTCTAGCAAACCGGATAACCCCTGTCTCACCATCATTTAACTTTAGTTTGTTGGTTAACATTCAATGTTTGATGTCAGAAACACAGTCTTCAAGTGTCTGGATAAGTTGAGTGGTAGTTTCCATGTATGTCAGAATGTTCGAGCTGGGTGTTGTCGGCGAAAATTTTGTGCTGAACAGAATGTCTATTAATTATTTTGGACAATGGTGTTGTGTACATGATAAAAAGTACAGGCCCAAGTACTGATCCCTGAGGAACGCCAAAGTCAAGAGACATTTTAGATTACTGCATATTTTCAATGAGAACAAATTGCTTTCTATTGGAGAAATATGATTTAAACCAATTTAGTACAGTGCCGCAAATACCAAAGTCAGTTGTCAAACGTGTCAGCAAAATGTCATGATCTAGCATGTCAAAATTAATGCTGCTGATAAATCAAGAAGAAGGATAAAAGATATTTTGTCATCGTCAAGGTAAGTCAAAATGTTATTCAAGATACTAATTAGAGCTGTTTCAGTACTGTGTCCAGCACGGTAAGCAGATTGATGGGGACTGAGAAGATTGTTGGTAACAAGGTGCTGATATAGCTGATGAAGAACCACTTTCTCTAAGATTTTTGACAAGAAGGGAAGGTTAGAGATTGGCCGATAGTTTTTTAATTCATCTGGGTTCAGAGTAGATTTTTTTAAAGAGGGGTTTCACAATTGCGTCTTTAAAATCATCAGGGACTGTACAACTTGACAAAGAACGGTTGAAAATATTTGTTATAACTGGTAACAAGTTATCAATGTTTTCATAGAGGAGGGATGTAGGGAAAGGGTCAAGTTCACAAGTTCACAAGAACGTTTTGTTGGAGAATCTCTTTCACAAACTGTGTTGTGACTGGCTTGAAGGTGGACAAAGTTGGACCAGAGTAGGCTAGGGACTCGTCTAGAGGCTGAGAAGAAGGAAAAGCATTTCGAATGGCTACTATTTTGTTTCAGAAAAAGTTAAGAAAGGCGTCAGGGAGTTTTTGGGGTTCTGTATTTGAATGGAATACAGCAGCTTGTGTTTTGCCTAGGATTTGATTCATGTATCGGTAGAGTTCTTTGCAAGTCTTGCTAGCGGAAATTTTAGAGGAGAAAAAGGCTGAGTCTTAGCCCTTTGTACTAAGTCGACAATTGTCCGTTTGATTGAGTTGTAGATCTGCTTGTGAACAGTCAGACCAGAGGAGAGCCAGCACCTTTCTGCTCTACCAAGGTGTGGCTCTCTCCGTCCTGACAGACAGACACCTGATGGAGAGGGGCGTGCCTATCAAGCAAGATTTTGCAAAGAAAAGTGTTTAAATCGGGAAGAGACATGTCAGGTGCTATGGCAGTTTCTAAATCACCTCATTGACATTAAATCAATAATATGTGAGCGCCTTGAGTTTAATTCTAAAGAAAGGTGCTAATATAAATACTATGTATTATCTTATTATCTATTATTAAATGTGAATTTATGTGTCTTTTCAACTGCTAAAGATGACGAATTTTAGTTTTTTAAAAAAGACTCTTGATCGAATAATAAAAACACCCACCACCTCATGTTAAATATATTTGGGTATCATTTTGACACGTAAATCTCTCTTGGAATGATCGCATCACCCATTTAACTAATAAAGCTACAAAAGCCCTAAATTGTATCAAAGTTATCTCTAAACAAAAGTGATCCAAAATGTGTAAGTTATCTAGTTCACACCTTGGTTCGCAGCCGTCTAAAACTAACTTAACTACCCTACAAACAATTGAACTGCCCTGGGTCTCCCCTTCTATGCTGTAAACCTTTTGGTGTACAGGGATGTGGGCTGGCTCCCCCTAAATCACCTCATTAAATTAAACTGTTCCACATTTTTAACAAGACTGCACAGTACAAATAACTTCACTGAAAATGAATTCTATACTCAATTTTTAGATCCATATTTTGCCCCAACAAAAAAATACATGAATATCTATGATGTTTCAAAAGCCCCATCATGGAGTGCCACAGTGGGACTGGGATCCACCAGAATACGATATCACATTACATAACTTGTATAGCAAAGAAGAAGATTCCAACCGATTAACCGGAGCAGCGAAAGAAAACAATTATAACCTTAAACATCTACTTATCATTTATACAGCCGGATCTAAATTAAATAATAACCAGATAGGGTGTGCCGTTACTATCCCTAGTTTAAAAAATTCAAAATCCTTTCAATTAAAAAAATATTTCTATATCTTTTTTTTTTTTTTTTTTTTTTTTTTTTTTTTTTTTTTTTTTTTTTTTTTTTTTTTTTTTTTTCACGCAGAACTCTGGGCCATTCTAGAAGCCCTTTCATACATTAATTATCTTACCAACCCACCATACCACATAGTAATTTTTTGACTCGCTCTCATCAATTAAAGCCCTACAAGGATGTAATCAACACCATTCTGAAATAAAAAACGAAATTAAAAACCTAACACATCAACTTAACCATAAAGCCATAGATGTACTTCTTGCATGGATCCCAGGCCGACCGGGAAGCCCAAATGGCCGCCACCGGTCAGTCTGGTACAAGCATAAATATTGGTTTGTCAACAAGGGAAGCAAAAACACTATTAATAACAGCAGCATTCCAGGGCTGGGCCAAGGAATTGGAAATCTATGCCAACATCCACTCCTGGGATCATAATATAATTCAGGGGGGACTGTTCCTTATCGCACCACCCAAAATTAAATCTACAATATTCCGTTTAAGAACTAAATCATACTACAGCAAGTTTCAAAATATCATTTGCGAATGCAAAAAAAACCTTAATTTGGAACACCTCTTCGACCCTTGCACCCACATTCAAAATGAATGTACAGATCTTTTTCACAAACAAAACATAGCCAATATTCCATTCTCACAACATTCCATATTAATACACGGTTCACAGTGATGGTTCCCCCCTGGTCTGGCTCGCAGAGGCCATCCATCAATCCTCATTTGGACATCAATCTTAAAATAATAAGTAAACATTTAAAACATATAACTTTTCACCTTACATTAAGCAAAGCTTATCGTGGTGGGGGCAGGGTCCCCCGGAACCGCGGGCCGTACACCTAACTCCATTCCAGATTTGTCCCAGTAACCCCTTTTAACCTCACATATACTTATCAATCAAACATACACAACATACACGTTGAGGCCTAATTTATCTTTTAGTCCCTGACGGGGAGGTCTTTTGCCGATGGGGAGGTTTTATTCCAGGCTAGTCTCCCTGTACATAATGCAGACAGGATACTTCCTGAGGTGACGCTTTTCCTGCCCGGGCCGGGGGGAGGGGGGGTCCTCTAGTTCCCTTCCTCCCCTCATCCCGGACAGGGAAGAATCGTTAACCACCCCCACCACACACCATACATTTTGATATTTTGTTTGATCTGGGCTCCCATGCTATAATAGCAGCTCGCCATATAATAAAATGTACACAACCAAATTGACTAAGTAATAATATACATATAATAAATATACAATTCCCCTCATCATACTTACCAGTATTGAAACGAGGGCGGTGGGAATCTATCTATCTGCCAACCCCTCTCGGAGCAAACAACTGACCTGTTTACATATAATATTTTCAACAAGATAAAGAAATGATTAATAACAAGTCATACACATACAGAAGTGTGGCCATCATTGTCTTCCCCTCTGTCCTGCTTTATTGACAATCGCTGTGCGGCCATTGGCAGGGGGTCCCTTGGACAGCATCGTTCACGACTCGGGAACACACAGGACATAACAAACTCAACCTTTTAACAAACAACCATGTTTTAAAGAACTTTTATCATTTTAACCAATAAACAAGAATTGATCATTTTTCATAGATATACACACATTTTCGTATATAATAGTCTCATGCTATTTCATAAAAAGTGTTGACAAAAATGTTACTGTTCAACACACTTTTAACAAATATAAAAACTAGGGTCGGACACATTGGAAGAGAGGAGATCTACTCTCATACCGACTACAATTAACTTTACATTTTATCGTTTTAACCAACAAAGAAATCAATATAATCTTTGTAAATAGTGTACAAATATTTGTAAATACTGTCTTTATTTTATAAGATAGGGCTGTACAGCAGTTTTTATTAATGAACATAAAATGTTCTATTTTAACATGTAGCCCTGGATTTTAATAACAATGTTTGGGGGGGTGGGGGGGGGGGGGGGGGTTGTAAGAGCCAGACT
>JAGGCT020004085.1:132941-140441 GCA_017654935.2 Phymorhynchus buccinoides | reverse complement strand
ATCTCTCTGATGCCTTTGATACCATAAAAGAAAAAAAAAAAAAAACCACTCCATTCTTCTGTCTAGTCTTGAACATACTTTTGGAATTAAGAGCCCTGCTCTTTCTTGGTTTTCCTCTAACCTTTCTGATCGTTTTCAATCAGTTATGGTCAATGATCGTCAGTCTGAACAGGTTAGGCTTTCTTGTGGAGTCACCCAGGTGTCTGTGCTTGGTCCTGTCTTGTTTGTTTTGTATACGTCACCTCTTGCCAATGTCAGCGATCAGCACAACATGAAACATCACTTCTATGAAGGTGACTCACAACTCCAAAACAGTACAACCCCTGAAGATCTAGATTCCATTCTTTACATAAAGTAACAACTGCTATATTGATATTCAAAATTGGATGGTTCAAAATAAACTTAAATTAAATGGTGAAAAAACCCGAAGCAATGCTTGTAGGGACAAAAAACAAACTAGCCTCTATTTCCATAGAGTCAATCCAACTGGATAACAATATCATTCCCCTCTCAGACTCAGTCAAAAACTAAGGTGTCACTTTGGACAATACTCATTCCATGCAGAGTTTCCTGACTCAGAACTGTCAGTCATGCTACCATCAAATTCCATCATATTAGCTCTATTCGTAAATATCTCTCAGATGAAGACACAGCAAAACTTGTTACTTCCCTCATCCTATCTCGTATTGACTACTGTAATGCTCTCCTTTCTGGCCTATCAGTCACTTCTCTATCTTGTCTCCAGCGTATTAAAAAAACACTGCTGCTCGTCTCGTCCTCAGGAAGAAAAAGTTCGCTCATGTTAGCCCTCTTCTGCGTTCTTTGCACTGGATTCCTGTCGCAGACAGAATTGAGTATAAAATAAACACACTTTGCTATAAATCTATCAATAAAGCTGCTCAATCTTACTTCTGCGACAATATTTCCATCTATTACGCAAGCTCGCACTTTACGTTCAGTTCTCTGACCCTCTTTCTCTCCAGATCCCTAGGTTATAAGCTTTCAACTGTTGGTCGGCGCTCTTTTGCTTGTCTCAGGACCGACCTCCTGGAACAAACTTCCGCTCTCCCTCCGGCAGCGACCGACTCTCTCTGCTTTCAAAGCTAACCTCAAGACCCACCTGTTTCCCCCATCATTAAAGCACCACTCTCTTTATCTTCTCTCTCTTGCCATTAGTTCTGTTTATGCTATATTCCATTTATGATATATGTGTGTGTTCGCGTTGTATTGCGTTTTTTGTTTGAATGCGCTTTGAATGCTAACGTTGTGTGTGCGCTTTGATTTGATTCCTATCAAGATTCAGCGCAGTATAAATACTGTATGTTGTTGTTGTTTTTGTTGTTGGTGTGTGCACGTGTGCGTGCGTCCTGTATGTGGACACACATATATTCCAGGTCACAGCGCCTTAACCACTGAACCGGTCATAACAAAACTTAGTGGAATGATTCCTCAGGTCCTCTAGTTACTTGGAATATTTTTTTTAACACAAATAAAACCATAATCCAAGTGTGATAAGGCATCTTCCTCGACTTTCATCTCATAAGATCTGCCAATGAAAGTCAATAAGTTAATTTGAAATATTTACAACAAGGAGCTAAGCAAAACAAAACTCAATTTTAAAGTACGACAAACAGTGCAACACCATTAAAGTCCCGATTTTGTTTTTAACAATATAGATTAGTGTAGCAGTAACCACGCTTCGGGTAAACTTCATCGGCTATGGTAATGATTCGATGAATTAGCCCCCACCCCTTAAAAACTTAGGTCCGGCCCTGTTGATGGTTCGTCCCGTAAGCGCTCTTATAGCAGCCGAGTGGACGTAAAACCTAATTTTCATTCAAGCTTAGTCGCTGTTGTTTTTTAAGTCATTACTTTTGATTTTGTTTCAGACTGGTTACGATTCAGTGTAACTGGTACATGGTATGATTAGTTGTATATTTATTATGTTGGTAAACAGTTTTATTTGCGTCAACTGGACACCGATCGACTTCGTCATCATCATCATCGTCGTCGTGTTGTCGTCGAGAAAGAAAGAGAGGAGAGAGAGAGAGAGAGAGAGAGAGGAGAGAGAGAGAGAGAGAGAGATAGAGAAGAGAGAGAGAGAGAGAAAACTCAGACTCACGAACTCAGAACTCAGACTCCGAAACCTTTATTTTACAAGGAAAAGAATTTAGGCTAGGGCCTAGTCTTCCATTCTGTCCTTGTTCTAATCATGCAATACGATAACTACTACTATAAATGAACATTGAGACACAAGACATCGCAACAAAAAAACAAAAAAACAAAAAAACAGAGAGAGAGAGAGAGTGAAGAGAGAGGAGAGAGAGAAGCAGAGAGAGAGAGAGAGAGGAGAGAGAGAGAGAGAGACGGGCGGGGCTGGCACAGATAGACAGATAGAACAGAAAGTAATAGAGACAACCAGACGATATGATCAGTCAGAGAGACAGAGGTAGATAGACAGACGTGAAGACATAGTAAAACAGACAGACAAAGAGAAAGTGGGGTTTTTTTTTCCCATTGAAACACACATGTACACAAATGCGCATACACGCATTGACCGCCCACACACAGACAGTGAACGTCCTCTGTCTCTCCCTGTCTCTGTCTGTCCTGTCTGTCTGTCTGTCCTCTCTCTCACACACACAAACTCACGCTGCGCGCGGCGCGCGCACGCACCACACACACATACCTCACACAGTACACACGGCGCGCGCACACACGCTCCACGCACGCACACACACACACACGCACGCACACATCACACACAGATCGTGTGTGTGTGTGTGTGTGTGTGCTGTGTGTTGTGTGTTGTGCGTGCGTGCGTGCGCGTGTGCGTGTGTGTGCACGCGTGCGTGCGTTCTATATGTGAACAACAATATATCCGGTCACAGCGCCTTAACCACTGAACCGACCATAACGAAACTTAGTGGACTGATTCCTCGGGTCCGCTAGTTACTTGAATATTTTGTTGACACAAATACAACCAAAATCCAAGTGTGATTTCATCTCATAGATCTGCCCAATGAAGTCAATAAGTTAATTTGAATATTTACAAGTATGAGCAAAGTAAAAACTGATTTTCTATTTCTATCTCAATTTTACATTACGAAAAACGATTGTTTGATTTGAGGGGGGGGGGCGACTTCTTAACCATGTGTTGGACGGGAAATACACTTTATATTGCTTTTGCATCCTTTTGTTTGTTTCTTTTAAATATCATCATCACTCTCGCTTCCATATTTTTTTACGTGTCCCATTCCATTCTCTCAAAGTTTACCCACCTTTCGCATAGAAATAGGTTAGCTTGTAAAATACTTAGCTCCGCTATTATAAGAGTCGTATTTGGCGACAACCCGCAAATTTCACTTTTCGTTACTTTAACCATTAACTACCCTAACCTAACCCTAGAAAAAATGAAATTTGTGTTCATGCTCAAGTGTCGCAAATACTCACTGTCATAGGTAGCGACTGACTTATTTTTTGACGAGCTACCTATTTTTCCTGCGACACACCACCCTACCCTTTTTGTTTTGCATTGAACATTCGACATTATACACAACATCTTTGTAGCTAAGCTTCACATTTACTTTTCAATTCATACATACATTTACTTTTCAATTTCTTTTATACACGTTTACTTTTCAATTCTATACACACATTTTTTATTTATCGATTTTGTTTAACGTTTGGCAAGGTTCCAACGAGCCCGAATTGTCTGGGTTTTTGTTCACAAGATGTACATGTCCTAAACCTAAAGGATAGCACTGAAGCGGACTTTTTGGACAGGCATGTGATTTTGCCTCCCGTTTTGGGGTACCGACGTTGCTCCCCTTGATAATGGCTCCTCGACATTTGCTCCCAGGTGTAATTCCCTCCCGAGCATTTGCTCCTTGCATAATTGCTTCTCGAAGAGTTGCTCCTGATGTTTGCCCCTCTGGACATTATTGCTCCTAGTTCTAGTTGATAATTGCTCCTTGCCCACAAAAACAACCACACCCTCCCCACATCGTATGCACTCATACTTCTATTACAATAGTAGTAGTTGTAGTAGTAGTGATGGTGATACAAATATGGAAGTAGTCGTAGCAAGACAGAATGGAAGAGTGGGCTCTGCCTAAATTCCTAATCTTGAAAATAAATTTTTGAATCTGAAGTCTGACTCTCTCTCTCCGTCCTTCATGAAGTTTAAAGACTGTAAGCGCTTGTGTGTGTGTGTGTGTGTGTGTGGTGTGTGTGTTGGTGTGTGTGTGTGTGTGCGCGTGCGTCGTGCGAGCGTATTTGTGTGTGTGTGGTGTCGTGTTGCGTGCGTGCTGTGTGAGCCCATAAAGCTTACAATATGCCTTATCTCAATACGCGTATTCATAGACGCGCACACGCGCGCTTGTACAGTGTGCTCTACGAGTGTGTGTGATGTGTGTGTGTGTGTGTGTTGTGTGTGTGTGTGTGTGTGTATGTATGTACGTTTTCACTTCAATAGCCCACAGGCATTACGATTCGAAGTAGTTTGGGTATTTTGATAGTATTTTTTATATTTTTTTATATTTGTTAAAAATTGTCTGAATTTAGCTTCATCGATCTTGATCATAACAAGTGCGGTGTGTGTTACATTAACAAGACCTAATGATACTGTGGCTGAGAAACAATTGACGATACTTTTGAAGGCCATGTTGATTTTACCACCCAGTTTTCGGGGGGGGGGGGGAAACATATATTACTTCTTTCTACGTTTGATTCCGGAAAATATAGTGGAACAAATCCTTTATGTATTCATGTGTGTGTCAAGTCATTCAAGTAAAAATGACTTGTGTGTGTTGTGTGTGTGTGTGTGTGTGCGCGTGCGTGCGTGCGTGCGTTGCCGTGTGTGCGTGTGATTGCGTGTGCGTGCATGCATGCGGTGCATGCATGCGTCCCTCCTGCGTGCGTGTTTTGTGTGTGGACGTGTGCGCGCACGTATATATGCGAGTGAGTGAGAGAGAGAAAGAGAGAGACCCGACACCCCTCAAACAAACCTAATGCACACACGATGCAACGCACACCACACGCTGCGCTCTCACGCACCCATACACTACACCACCACATTAGCATGATATAATGCAAAATACGCCCACAGATCCCCTGCCCCCTACCACACAGAGCCCACAGCTTAGAAATGCCGCATACTCAATACTCGTATTCATAACGCCACACGCGCGCTTGTGTAAGGGAGTGTTACGTTCGTCAAGTGTGTGCTGCGATTGTGTGTTTATGTCGGTGTATCTGTGTGTGATGTCGTGTCTTGTGTGTGGGTGTGTGTTATTGTGTGGTGGTGTGTGTGTGTTTGTGTGCGTGCGTGCGTGCGTGCGTGTTCACTTATAATATGGCCTCAGTCTTTACGGGGTCAAGTAGTTTGGCATTTGAAAAGGATTTTATTGATTTTTTTTGTTATCTAAATTATGTGTTGAAATCGTCTATTTTAGCTTTCAATCGCTCTATGCTCATACCGAGCGCGTGTGTGTTTTATTAACCAGACCTAGATGCTTTGTGTTCAGCAAAAATCGACGAGACTTGTATACACAAATAAACTACCAGTCCCATTCTTCGGGAACGCCTGTCAACCGTCTGTAATGCAAAACACACGTTAACATAATTCAGTCCCCCTTTCTATGGCCGCACAGTGATATGCAAGTGATCTTTAAAACCCCCCAATCACGTGTCAAAGCACGGGTTTCACATGCTTTCCCTCTTATGCTGTAGACATCTTGTTTGACCAGGTTTGACAACTCCTATACAACAGCCTCCAACTTCAATCGAAGCTCATTTTAAAGAGACAATCTCAATCGTGAAGTTGGGGTATTTGTATGTGGTCACACTACCCAGAAAACAGACAACAGTACTTAATGGTGGTGGGTCAGTGTTCCTTTAGGTCTCGTCCGTAACATTATTCACACAATTCTCTAATTTCCCCTGTCAAGCCTGTTTATTTTCATACCCACTTGGGGCACAAGAGGGAGACCCTGGCACAGTGATAGCCTTCCAACGGACTGATAACTCCATCATCATCGGCTGAAGAGGAGTGGGTGGGGGGGGGGGTAAATAAGCCGAGTGTCCGGGGTGGTGTGTGTGTGTGTCTGTGTCCTGTGTGTGTGTCTGAAACACGAAACGGCCTACTAACTCGCCGTTTTTCGCGAATCGCTTCCAATCTGCTGTGAGCCCTCCACGGTCGATGGCAACGCACCGGGCGACCTATCATTGTGCGCTTTTCGCAAATGCGCGGAACGCGCATCCGCCGACCCTCTCGGCGCCCGTATCT
The DNA here is from genome assembly GCA_017654935.2 of Phymorhynchus buccinoides. Classification (NCBI taxonomy): domain Eukaryota; kingdom Metazoa; phylum Mollusca; class Gastropoda; order Neogastropoda; family Raphitomidae; genus Phymorhynchus; species Phymorhynchus buccinoides. The sequence continues at coordinate 134,152 of JAGGCT020004085.1, read as the reverse complement.
CCAGGCGTTTCTGAGCGATTGCCTTCGAAGTGGCAGAGATGACGTGGCCGGGGACTATCCGGTGCCAACCAGAAGCGAATCGATGCAGAAAATCCGGAGATACGTCACCGACAGGCCGCTTCCGTTTTCACAACCCGCGCTAACCAGACCGACATTGACTCGAGACTTTGGAACATGCGTGACCAGTATAGTGAATATCGTTCGTGCAAACATTTCAACACATCCTTTCATAACACGCGCTATAAACCGATTTCTTTTGCGGACGCTAATTTCAACCAACACTTGACACATAACAAAGACTCTAAAAGGGGAAGATGGACTACTTAAATTATCGGCGAGGCCTGGCTGAAAGTTATCTTTAGTGGGGTACTTCACAGTGCGGCTATGCAAAGCTCAGATTGGAATTTTGACGGAGAATTCAACTGGCCTATCGACGTGTTAAGATTTCCTCTAGCCGACTTCAGACCATGCTGGGCTAATTATTCTTTACTTCCGGTGCATAACAGCCCATGATGGCATTTCTACGTTCGTATATTGACGAAATTCTCCTCCTTTTTCCAAGAATAGTTTCAAAAGATTTCCTTCTACCCGAAGTCGACATGCTGGCCTAATTTTCTTACTTAGGCGCATAACAGCAGCATGATTCATCTACGTCATATGACAGAAACATGCCTGAACGACCGAAGACAAGAACTTATAAGATACGAGAGAAGTACTACTCTCTCTCTCTCCTCTCTCTTCTCTCTCTCTCTCTCTCTCTCTTTCTCTCTTTCTCCTCCCTCTCCGCTCTGTTGCGCGAGGTCAAAGTGGAAAATGAGATGAAACACTCCTTTTCTGCGGATCGGTCAATATGTGCCCCCCTGAATGAAAATCCTGACACATTTGTGGATCCATTTTCTTGGAAGGTGAAATGCTGCATTCTTCTTGAAATGTAAAACAAAAGTTTCCTTTCGTGTGTTTGAGACTGGCTGTCTGTTGAAAGCCACATAGCAACAAGTGTGTCGCCAGTGTCTAGATAATCCCCGATCAAGTAAACGTGGGGGGGGGTTAGGTGTAGGGAGGAGATAGCTGCCACGGGGTTAAACTGGCCAGGGGTTAAAACTGCCACGGAGTTAACTGCCACGGGTGATTGCTGTTTATTAAATTGCTGAACTCAGCCAAGCAATCACAGGGGTCTTGGTAAACTAAAGTAGAGGACTGAATCCTATGAT
>JAGGCT020004085.1:126161-132441 GCA_017654935.2 Phymorhynchus buccinoides | reverse complement strand
CCTTCTGAAGTCCCTTGGCTTATAACTTCCTCAATCCTGTCACCCTCTTGACATCTGCCTTTCCTCTGTGCTTACTGTCATCTACTATCTCGGTGGCTCCTTACTTTCCGGGCAGGGGGTTCTCCTGCCTTCCTCTGGTGCTTACTGTCATCGTACTATTCTATCCTTACTGTGTGTGCATTCTCACTGCCGGGTTCCTCTTTGCGTACTGTCATCTACATCCTCTCCTTATGTGGTCCATTCTCGCTGCCGTTCCTCTTTGTACTTACTGTCTCTTACTATCCTCTCTCCTTACTGGTCCATTCTCCTGCCTTTCTCTTTGCTTAACTGTCATCTACTATCTCTCCTTACATGGTTTCATTCTCCTGCTTCCTCTTTTGCTTACATTCATCTACTATCTCTGCGTTCGCTTGTCTCTGGTCCATTCTCCTGCCTTCCTCTTCTGGCTTAAATCTGTCATCTACTATCTGTATCGTCCTGCTTGGTGGGGGCCTTATCCATGCCTTCCTCTGTGCTTACTGTCATCTACTATCTCTCCTTCCTGGTCCATTTCTCTGCTTCCTCTTTGCTTAGGGCGGGGTGTCATCTACTATGCCTCTCTCCTACTGGTCCACATTCTCCTGCCATTCTCTTTGCTTCTGTGTCTCATACTATCTGTCTCCTTACTGTCCATTCTCCATGCCTTCCTCTGTGCTTACTGTCCCATCTACTATCTCTCCTTACTGGTCCATTCTCCTGCTTCCTCTTTTGCTTACTGTCATCTACTATCTCTCTCCTTACGGGTGGGGTCCATTCTCCTGCATTCGCTCTGTTCTTCTGTCAATCTACTATCTCCCTTACTGGTCCTTCCTCTTCCTCTTCCTCTGTGCTTACTGTTCATCTACTATCTCTCTCCTGTACTGGTCAATTCTCCTGCCGTTCCCTCTGTGCTTACTGTCTCTACTATCTCTCTCCTTACGTGGTCCAATTCTCCTGCCTCCTTGTGGCTTAAGCTGTCCATCGACTATCTCTCCTTACTGTGTGCCGCGTTCTCCCTGCTTCCTCTGTGCTGTACTGTCATCATACACATCTGTGCTTACTGTCATCTACTATCTCTCTCCTTACTGGTCCATTCTCCTGCCTTCCTCTGTGCTTACTGTCATCTACTATCTCTCTCCTTACTGGTCCATTCTCCTGCCTTCCTCTGTGCTTACTGTCATCTACTATCTCTCTCCTTACTGGTCCATTCTCCTGCCTTCCTCTGGCTTACTGTCATCTACTATCCTGGTCCATTCTCCTGCCTTCCTCTGTGCTTACTGTCATCTACTATCTCTCCTTACTGGTCCATTCTCCTGCCTTCCTCTGTGCTTACTGTCATCTACTATCTCTCTCCTTACTGGTCCATTCTCCTGCCTTCCTCTGTGCTTACTGTCATCTACTATCTCTCTCCTTACTGGTCCATTCTCCTGCCTTCCTCTGTGCTTACTGTCATCTACTATCTCTCTCCTTACTGGTCCATTCTGCATTGTTTTAAAAACTCTAACAAAGATTTTCTCCAGACGAAGACGGACATGCTGGGCCTAACTATTTCTTAGTTAGGCGCATAATGGCAGCATGACGTATCTGCGCTTGTATGACAGGAAATGGTCTGAGCGATGGAAGAAGAAGAAGACGGCATATTATCCTATTAATTACTGGTTTAAAGCCAGAGGGTGCTATCTGTGTTGTTGTTTTGTGATGCTTTGATAGTGCCTGTCGATGTTCACCCACTACCAATGATAGCGCCTTCTGGCACGCATCCTTCACAATAGGTTCTTGATGGAAACAGGGCCTGTTCATTGTCACCCCCTACCAATGATAGCGCCTTCTGGCACGCATCCTTCACAATAGGTTCTTGATGGAAACAGGGCCTGTTCATTGTCACCCCCTACCAATGTGCTTGTGTTGATCTCTGTCTTCTCTGCTTGTATTTCTCTGTGTATCCTTTAGGCCTTCTGTTTCACTGTTACACACATTTTGTGCAGTGTGTACACATCTTAAAGTTCTGATGTTAAAACACAATATTTAGTGAGGAATGGGTGAAGGATTAGGGCATGTACAGTGTGTACACATCTTAAAGTTCTGATGTTAAAACACAATATTTAGTGAGGAATGGGTGAAGGATTAGGGCATGTACAGTGTGTACACATCTTAAAGTTCTGATGTTAAAACACAATATTTAGTGAGGAATGGGTGAAGGATTAGGGCATGTACAGTTTGTACACATCTTAAAGTTCTGATGTTAAAACGCAATATTTAGTGAGGAATGGGTGAAGGCGTGAAGGATTAGGGCATGTGCATATTTACAAAAACCTCCCTACAGAAACTCATCCGTAATCCGCAAAAAACCCACCCCAAAACAAACAAACAGACATTTGGAGGTAAGAAATATGAAAGAGTGTGCACATTACACACGGAAAGCATTCCGCTTATTTCTTATATAAGAGAAGAGTTTCTGTATGGAATTTGCGAATTACTGATCTAATGTAAGCAAGCCCTAAGGGCTGTTTGGTAGGTTGGATGTGCGTGCGTGCGTGTGTGTGTGTTAGGATCATTGGTTAGGTTGTTTTTGCACGCTTTACCTTTTTGAAAATCTTTTGTTCATGCTGCATTTTGGGACGAACTAGTTGTTGTTTTTATGAAGTGCATGTGAATGTCTTGCTATGGACGTTGTCTCTCACTGTGCATTTTATTGTTTCTGTATGAAAAGTAATTTATGCTATTGAAGAGATACTCATAAATAATGTCATCATTGTCATCATCATCATCATTATCATCAATTTCATTATTATCAATTTCATTATCATCATCACCACTACCACTTTAATAGTAATTTAGCAAAGCAAATTTACATTTCATTTCATTCTAAGAAAACAGCAACAAACAAACAGAATAAGTAAGTAAATAATGAAAAAGAATACACTGTACTAGAAATTATTTGAGGTTTTGTTTATTTCCTATGTCTGCACATATCTGTGATGCAGCATTCTCTTGCATCATATACTGGAGATATCGGCCAAAGAAATGAAAATAGGAATTAAGCTAACATAAATACACATTGCTTCCAAGAGTTCTTAAGAACACATTTACCAGAGTTCACAGAGCGTTTGTTGGCTTCACAATGGCATGGATTTCTGAGTGCATGAAAGCATGTTTTGGCAGAGTTCATAATCAGAAAGACTCACAATGGCATGCTTTGGCAAAATTGAATGTTTTTTTGGCAGAGATAAGTTATAGCATGTTTTTGCAAGGTTAGGGTATGCTTTTTTGGCAGAGTTCACCCTGTGGCACATTTTTGGCAGAGTCTGAAATGGCATGTTTTGGCAGGGTTCACAACGGCATGTTTTGGAAGAGTTCGTATTGCATATTTTGGCAAGAGTTCACATTGGCATGTTCTTGCAGGGTTCACAGTGGCATGCTTTGGCAGAGTTCACAATGGCCTTTTTTGGCAGAGTTCACACCTTTTGGCAGAGTTTATAATGGCATATTTTGTGGCAGAGTTCATAATGGCATGTTTTGACAGAGTTCATAATGGTGTGCTTTTTGGAACAGTTTGCAATGACATGTTTTGGGCAAAGTTCACAATGGCATGTATGTTTTGCTAAAATTGACTGGCATAGTTTAGCAAGATAGCCGTGTTTGAACAGAGGTTACTTCAGCATGCTATGGTGAGATGCATATGTCGTGTTTGAACAGAGGTTACTTCAGCATGCTATGGTGAGATGCATATGTCGTGTTTGAACAGAGGTTACTTCAGCATGCTATGGTGAGATGCATATGTCGTGTTTTGTCCAGTTCACTGCAGTATGATGTGGTCTGTGTTAGCTGGATTCACAATGGCATGCTCAGCTCCTTTCAGTTGACATTGGCCTTTGTTAGCTGGATTCACAATGGCATGCTCAGCTCCTTTCAGTTGACATTGGTCTGTGTTAGCTGGATTCACAATGGCATGCTCAGCTCCTTTCAGTTTGCATTGGCCTGTGTTAGCTGGATTCACAATGGCATGCTCAGCTCCTTTCAGTTTGCATTGGCCTGTGTTAGCTGGATTCACAATGGCATGCTCAGCTCCTTTCAGTTTGCATTGGCCTGTGTTAGCTGGATTCACAATGGCATGCTCAGCTCCTTTCAGTTTGCATTGGTCTGTGTTAGCTGGATTCACAATGGCATGCTCAGCTCCTTTCAGTTGACATTGGTCTGTGTTAGCTGGATTCACAATGGCATGCTCAGCTCCTTTCAGTTTGCATTGGCCTGTGTTAGCTGGATTCACAATGGCATGCTCAGCTCCTTTCAGTTTGCATTGGCCTGTGTTAGCTGGATTCACAATGGCATGCTCAGCTCCTTTCAGTTGACATTGGTCTGTGTTAGCTGGATTCACAATGGCATGCTCAGCTCCTTTCAGTTTGCATTGGCCTGTGTTAGCTGGATTCACAATGGCATGCTCAGCTCCTTTCAGTTGACATTGGCCTGTGTTAGCTGGATTCACAATGGCATGCTCAGCTCCTTTCAGTTTGCATTGGCCTGTGTTAGCTGGATTCACAATGGCATGCTCAGCTCCTTTCAGTTTGCATTGGCCTGTGTTAGCTGGATTCACAATGGCATGCTCAGCTCCTTTCAGTTGACATTGGCCTTTGTTAGCTGGATTCACAATGGCATGCTCAGCTCCTTTCAGTTGACATTGGCCTGTGTTAGCTGGATTCACAATGGCATGCTCAGCTCCTTTCAGTTTGCATTGGCCTGTGTTAGCTGGATTCACAATGGCATGCTCAGCTCCTTTCAGTTTGCATTGGTTGTGTTAGCTGGATTCACAATGGCATGCTCAGCTCCTTTCAGTTGACATTGGCCTTTGTTAGCTGGATTCACAATGGCATGCTCAGCTCCTTTCAGTTTGCATTGGTTGTGTTAGCTGGATTCACAATGGCATGCTCAGCTCCTTTCAACTTCACAGTAGCTTTGTGTTGGATATACATAAGCACAGCTTTTCAAGGTCATGGTAAGGTAACTGGGTTGTTTTCACAACACTGGCACGTTCATCACAGCTTTTCTTGTTTGAGTTCACGCATTGGCATGTTCAAGTCGACAGTCATTGGCAGTCTTTGGGCTCACAGTGGCATTTCGTTTTATAATTCACAAAGAGCTTGTGATTTTTATTTGCATTCACAGTGGCATGCCTGGCCTGAGTTGACAGTAGGTTTTACTAAGTTGTTTTAGTTTATATTAACATTTTGTTCCTTTCAAATTCACATTTGGCTTGTATAAATTAGTTTTCTTGGGTCATACCTTTCAAAATGTGTTGTAGCTTGTATTGTTCACATTTATTTCGACATGCGTTTTGCAAATTCACCAATGAAAATCCAATAATTATGGAAACAAAAATGTTTGGTTTCTAAAGAGTTTTATGAATATCAAATTACTGTAGACCAATCATTTTTATATTTTAATTAAAATTAAGTTGGAATTTGAGTGAAGGGAATATAAATTGCCTTTCTAATCTGGTGATTGAGCTGGAATGTAGATGGGAATCCTGTATGCTGAATTACTCTTCCTTGCGTTATGTTAGTATCAGTTTATCATGATTTGGAATCATTTAGGAGACTATTAATGAACATTAGATTACCATATGTTTCCGACTATAAGGCGATGCTTTTTTTCCTAGACTGAGACCCCTGCGCCTTATAATGTGACTAACAATATAGTCAGAGAATATCATAACAAAATCTGAATTCTGTGACAAGTTTGGGTGCTGTGCCTTATGGTCCGAAAAAGATGGTACTGTAAGCCCACAATGCTGAGCACTTTATCATCCAGACTTATTATGGTACTGTCAGCCCACAATGCTGAGCACTTTATCATCCAGACTTATTATGGTACTGTAAGCCCACAATGCTGAGCACTTTATCATCCAGACTTATTATGGTACTGTCAGCCCACAATGCTGAGCACTTTATCATCCAGACTTATTATGGTACTGTAAGCCCACAATGCTGAGCACTTTATCATCCAGACTTATTATGGTACTGTAAGCCCACAATGCTGAGCACTTTATCATCCAGACTTATTATGGTACAGTAAGCCCACAATGCTGAGCACTTTATCATCCAGACTTATTTAAAATTGTGCAAAAATCCAATTCTGTTAACAGGCTTGAAATGTGTCTTATTTTGTGGTCTCAGTGTAAACTGCTTGAATCGTTCTCTCTTTATTTCATGGTTGGCATTGCAACAGCTGTTGCTTTATGGAAGTTCAGAACTCTTAGGTGAACATG
>JAGGCT020004085.1:96161-123661 GCA_017654935.2 Phymorhynchus buccinoides | reverse complement strand
GGGAAAAGGCACAGAGAGAGACTGATAGACTAGAGGAATAAAGGCATGAGAATGGACCGGTAAGGCAGAAAGATGACAGTAAGCAAAGGGAAAAGGCACAGAGAGAGAGTGATAGACTAGAGGAATAAAGGCATGAGAATGGACCGGTAAGGCAGAAAGATAGATGACAGTAAGCAAAGGGAAAAGGCACAGAGAGAGACTGATAGACTAGAGGAATAAAGGCATGAGAATGGACCGGTAAGGCAGAAAGATGACAGTAAGCAAAGGGAAAAGGCACAGAGAGAGACTGATAGACTAGAGGAAGTGACAAGCACATAACTTCCAGTAGTTGTTGTGTTGTCTGTGCTGTTGGGACACAAAGCAGGTACCGTATAAAAGGGCATTTATAATCAAGACGCAATCCAAGTCGTTGTGAAACCATGCATACCTGTGATGGGATGCATGCAGTCAATGTCATCACACGCCCAATTCGGTAATGTATAGAAATAATTCTTGTAACCATATTGTACATTGGCTTCATATGTGAGAGTTCAGTGATTTGTAATCATCTGTTTTTGCTTTTTCGAAAAAATGCTTTTGGTGGATGAAATATTATTGAACACTTGGCAGACAAGAATAGATTTGTTTGCTTCCATATCAGTCACAGTTTTGTTTTGTTTTTAAATGATTAATAATGGGTGAATATTGATGTAAGCAACTTGAGCGAAACTAACAAAATATGTGTGCCAGTGCTCTTGTATTTGTGCTTTGTTTTATTTTACGGTGCATAGTTGTGACATGCTTCATGCTCTGTTTGTTTGTTTCTGTTCTTTTCCTTGTATTAAAAGGATACTGTATGGTGAAAATGTTGCCAAGTTTGGTGAACAAGATTATGGAAGCTTGAAGAACAGTGAGACATGGTCCTTTGGTGTGTTTTTGGTTGGTTTGTTGGTTGCCCCCCCATGTATCCTTATTGTTCTGAGTCGACAGATTCTACATACTTTTGAATATTAGCTCTGTTAGTATTTCTTCCTTATTTTAGCTTACAGTTTTTCAGGAAAAGAAAAAAGAAAGCAAAACAGAATCCTACCATGCGCAGTCTCAGAGGCAGCCTTACAAAAGCTCCAGTTCAATTTGCTATAAAAGAACAGGATTTGGTTCACTATTCTCAACCAGGCTGGAACAAAATAACCATGTCAGTGTCTGGCTGTGTTTTCAAATAGCAGATGAGGCAATTGCTATTTAAAATTTAAAAAACTAGGCTGAATTGTATTGTATGTTGTGTATCAGAATGCCTGTTGGCCGACAGTTGTTAGGGACAGAATGCCTGTTGGCCGACAGTTGTTAGGGACAGAATGCCTGTTGGCCGACAGTTGTTAGGGACAGAATGCCTGTTGGCCGACAGTTGTTAGGGACAGAATGCCTGTTGGCTGACAGTTGTTAGGGACAGAATGCCTGTTGGCTGACAGTTGTTAGGGAAAGAATGCCTGTTGGCTGACAGTTGTTAGGGACAGAATGCCTGTTGACTGACAGTTGTTAGGGACAGAATGCCTGTTGGCTGACAGTTGTTAGGGACAGAATGCCTGTTGGCTGACAGTTGTTAGGGACAGAATGCCTGTTGGCCGACAGTTGTTAGGGACAGAATGCCTGTTGGCTGACAGTTGTTAGGGACAGAATGCCTGTTGGCCGACAGTTGTTAGGGACATTTAGGCTGAATTGTGTTGTGTGTTGTGTGTCAGAATGCCTGTTGGCTGACAGTTGTTAGGGACAGAATGCCTGTTGGCTGACAGTTGTTAGGGACATTTAGGCTGAATTGTGTTGTGTGTTGTGTGTCAGAATGCCTGTTGGCTGACAGTTGTTAGGGACAGAATGCCTGTTGGCCGACAGTTGTTAGGGACATTTAGGCTGAATTGTGTTGTGTTGTGTGTGAGAATGCCTGTTGGCCGACAGTTGTTAGGGACATTTAGGCTGAATTGTGTTGTGTGTCAGAATGCCTGTTGGCTGACAGTTGTTAGGGACATTTAGGCTGAATTGTGTTGTGTGTTGTGTGTCAGAATGCCTGTTGGCTGACAGTTGTTAGGGACATTTAGGCTGAATTGTGTTGTGTGTTGTGTGTCAGAATGCCTGCTGGCGGACAGTTGTTAGGAACAGAATGCCTGTTGGCTGACAGTTGTTAGGAACATTTAGGCTGAATTGTGTTGTGTGTTGTGTGCCAGAATGCCTGCTGGCCGACAGTTCTTAGGGACATGTAAGCTCTCAGTCCAGCAGTCAGTGTATTTTACTGTGGATATTTATCTAAACGATAATATGCATGTTTTCTTATCCATTACTATTGGGAATGAACAAAGAATGATGAAGGTGAAGTGACACGAGGAATGTCTGTCCTGTGCGTGGCTTGTACCAGTTTCATGTGAGGTTACAAACACTTGCTGGATTTGATTCTTCTTCGATATTCTGCAGTTCAATTCTTTACATATTTTCCCCATTCTCCTATCCTCTTCACTCCTCTTCAGCTGATCTGCATATTATTCTTTACATATTCTCCCCATTCTCCTGTCCTCTTCACTCCTCTTCAGCTGATCTGCATATTATTCTTTACATATTCTCCCCATTCTCCTGTCCTCTTCACTCCTCTTCAGCTGATCTGCATATTATTCTTTACATATTCTCCCCATTCTCCTATCCTCTTCACTCCTCTTCAGCTGATCTGCATATTATTCTTTACATATTCTCCCCATTCTCCTGTCCTCTTCACTCCTCTTCAGCTGATCTGCATATTATTCTGGAGGTTTTATAGTTTGGCCTTTTTTATCATTTGCAGTGGGTGCTTGTGAGTGTTTTGTTTATATGCCAGTAAGGGTGTGAACAATATATGTTTTGTATTTACATTTTGCTCCCTCAGGGTTTAGGTGTGTGTGTGTGCGTGTGTGTATGTGTAAGTGTGTGTGTGTGAGAGAGAGAGAGAGTGAGAGAGAGAGAGAGAGAGAGCGCACAGTTAATAAAAGGCTGATTAGATGAAAGTTGTAATCAAGTTACGTCAGATTTTGTTTTTTTCGTTTTGAGAGAGAATAACAAGATTCTAAGCACTACTTTTTTCTAATGCAATTCTGATCATTGTTTTTTTAATTTCATTCTTTGTATAGTATTTATAATGCAGCAGCTTTTTTAAAAATTACTGCACAAAACTTGTTTTTATATACTATCAACGGTTATAAGTAGATAGTATGGAAAGAACTATTTCATACCAGACTTTGCAATCATTATTATGTTTAACATGTTTATCAATAATAGTGCAATACATGGATATAAAGTCTGGACATTTTTGACATATATTGTACATATTTTTTCTCATTGTTATCACAAATAAAAAACCATAGAAACAGTTGATTGTTGTATTGTTATTGTATAGGAGTTATTAATCAAGGTGTGTGTGTATATTGCATTGCTTGTTGCATAATAGCTGTGGCTATGTACTGTGTGTAATATGTATCTTCTATAAATATAAATGGATGTTTCTGTGTTGTTTGATTTATACTGCTGAAGCTAGTTGAAAGTATTGATTGATGTTATTATGATTGATGTTATTATGATTGATGTTATCATGATTGATGTTATCATGATTGATGTTATGATTGATGTTATCATGATTGATGTTATTATGATTGATGTTATCATGATTGATGTTATTATGATTGATGTTATCATGATTGATGTTATTATGATTGATGTTATCATGCATGTCATGTACATTGCTCTTCCTCTGTGTAAAGTGCATGGGGCTTGGATTGAGTGATTGAGAGGTGTGTGTGTCAGTGTGTGTGTGTGAGTGTCAGTGTGTGTGTGTGTGTGTGTGTGTGTGTGTGTGTGTGTGTGCATGCATGTTTGTGTGTGTGTGTGTGTATGTGAGCACATATGTATGTAAATGTGTATGTGCAAGTGTATGTGCAAGTGTGATTGTGTGTGCATGTTAATTGCATGTATGTATTTTGTGTGCAGGCGCATTTACATGTGTGCATTCATGCGTGTATATGCAGCATAATCACTAACATTTTAGTGACTGGTGATGACACTGGTGATGTCATTCAAATTACGCGAAATTGGTTATAAAATTGTACTTAAAATTTGTTATCACATTTTTTTAGCTTTGTGGAATCTGCCTAGATTTGGAATCTGAATTTGAACTTCTGATTTTTTTTCTTGATTGGAGAAAAGATCCAGAGGATTTGAAGTGTGTGTGTGTGTGTGTGCGTGTGCGCGCATACTTGTGTATGTGTTTATGGGGGAGGGGGCGGGGCTTAGAGAGTTAGGTGTGTGTGTGTTGTTTCTTTTCTTGCTCCAAAGGATATTGTCTACAACATAACCCCACCCTCCCCCAAACGTAATGCATTTGTGAAAGTGGGCATTTACAAACAAGTGGCAAAAAACGCAACATAGGATCACTGCCATTCGGGTTTTGCTGCATTTGTGCACAGGCTAGCTAGAGAGATAGAGACATTTGTGCACAGGCTAGCTAGAGAGATAGAGACATTTGTGCACAGGCTAGCTAGAGAGAGACATTTGTGCACAGGCTAGCTAGAGAGATAGAGACATTTGTGCACAGGCTAGCTAGAGAGATAGAGACATGTGTGCACAGGCTAGCTAGAGAGATAGAGACATTTGTGCACAGGCTAGCTAGAGAGATAGAGACATTTGTGCACAGGCTAGCTAGAGAGATAGAGACATTTGTGCACAGGCTAGCTAGAGAGAGACATTTGTGCACAGGCTAGCTAGAGAGATAGAGACATTTGTGCACAGGCTAGCTAGAGAGATAGAGACATTTGTGCACAGGCTAGCTAGAGAGATAGAGACATTTGTGCACAGGCTAGCTAGAGAGAGACATTTGTGCACAGGCTAGCTAGAGAGATAGAGACATTTGTGCACAGGCTAGCTAGAGAGAGACATTTGTGCACAGGCTAGCTAGAGAGATAGAGACATTTGTGCACAGGCTAGCTAGAGAGAGAGAGACATTTGTGCACAGGCTAGCTAGAGAGAGACATTTGTGCACAGGCTAGCTAGAGAGATAGAGACATTTGTGCACAGGCTAGCTAGAGAGAGAGACATTTGTGCACAGGCTAGCTAGAGATATAGAGACATTTGTGCACAGGCTAGCTAGAGAGATAGAGACATTTGTGCACAGGCTAGCTAGAGAGATAGAGACATTTGTGCACAGGCTAGCTAGAGAGATAGAGACATGTGTGCACAGGCTAGCTAGAGAGATAGAGACATTTGTGCACAGGCTAGCTAGAGAGATAGAGACATTTGTGCACAGGCTAGCTAGAGCGATAGAGACATTTGTGCACAGGCTAGCTAGAGAGATAGAGACATCTGTGCACAGGCTAGCTAGAGAGATAGAGACATTTGTGCACAGGCTAGCTAGAGAGATAGAGACATTTGTGCACAGGCTAGCTAGAGAGAGAGAGACATTTGTGCACATGCTAGCTAGAGAGAGACATTTGTGAACAGGCTAGCTAGAGAGAGAGACATTTGTGCACAGGCTAGCTAGAGAGAGACATCTGTGCACAGGCTAGCTAGAGATAGAGAGACATCTGTGCACAGGCTAGCTAGAGAGAGAGACATTTGTGCACAGGCTAGCTAGAGAGATAGAGACATTTGTGCACAGGCTAGCTAGAGATATAGAGACATTTGTGCACAGGCTAGCTAGAGAGAGACATTTGTGCACAGGCTAGCTAGAGAGATGGAGACATTTGTGCACAGGCTAGCTAGAGAGATAGAGACATTTGTGCACAGGCTAGCTAGAGATAGAGACATTTGTGCACAGGCTAGCTAGAGATAGAGACATTTGTGCACAGGCTAGCTAGAGAGAGAGAGACATTTGTGCACAGGCTAGCTAGAGAGATAGACATTTGTGCACAGGCTAGCTAGAGAGAGAGACATTTGTGCACAGGCTAGCTAGAGAGAGAGAGACATTTGTGCACAGGCTAGCTAGAGAGATAGAGACATTTGTGCACAGGCTAGCTAGAGAGATAGAGACATTTGTGCACAGGCTAGCTAGAGAGAGAGACATTTGTGCACAGGCTAGCTAGAGAGAGAGACATTTGTGCACAGGCTAGCTAGAGAGATAGACATTTGTGCACAGGCTAGCTAGAGAGAGAGACATTTGTGCACAGGCTAGCTAGAGAGAGACATCTGTGCACAGGCTAGCTAGAGAGATAGAGACATTTGTGCACAGGCTAGCTAGAGAGATAGAGACATTTGTGCACAGGCTAGCTAGAGAGAGAGACATTTGTGCACAGGCTAGCTAGAGAGATAGAGACATTTGTGCACAGGCTAGCTAGAGAGATAGAGACATTTGTGCACAGGCTAGCTAGAGAGAGAGACATCTGTGCACAGGCTAGCTAGAGAGAGACATTTGTGCACAGGCTAGCTAGAGATATAGAGACATTTGTGCACAGGCTAGCTAGAGAGATAGAGACATTTGTGCACAGGCTAGCTAGAGAGATAGAGACATCTGTGCACAGGCTAGCTAGAGAGAGACATTTGTGCACAGGCTAGCTAGAGAGAGACATTTGTGCACAGGCTAGCTAGAGAGATAGAGACATCTGTGCACAGGCTAGCTAGAGAGAGACATTTGTGCACAGGCTAGCTAGAGAGATAGAGACATTTGTGCACAGGCTAGCTAGAGAGAGAGACATTTGTGCACAGGCTAGCTAGAGAGATAGAGACATTTGTGCACAGGCTAGCTAGAGAGAGACATCTGTGCACAGGCTAGCTAGAGAGATAGAGACATTTGTGCACAGGCTAGCTAGAGAGAGACATTTGTGCACAGGCTAGCTAGAGAGATAGAGACATCTGTGCACAGGCTAGCTAGAGAGAGACATCTGTGCACAGGCTAGCTAGAGATATAGAGACATTTGTGCACAGGCTAGCTAGAGAGATAGAGACATTTGTGCACAGGCTAGCTAGAGAGATAGAGACATTTGTGCACAGGCTAGCTAGAGAGAGAGACATTTGTGCACAGGCTAGCTAGAGAGATAGACATCTGTGCACAGGCTAGCTAGAGAGAGATACATTTGTGCACAGGCTAGCTAGAGAGAGAGAGACATTTATGCACAGGCTAGCTAGAGAGATAGAGACCAGGTGTGTGTATGTGGGTGTAGATTTGGAGCAACCATCAGTCACAGTTTGACACCATTTTTTCAGTACCTAAAGCTAGAGCAGCCATTGGATGCAACAGAGAATAATGTAACTCAACGGGCTTTGCAATGTGTTTTAATTTATGGACAGAGGGAGGTATAGGGGTGGGGGTGGGAAGTGTGTAAATAAGAAAGTTGCTTTGTTGATAGGGGCATTTGTTGTGTTGTGGACTAAGGATCTAGTGTGTCCAAATGTATGAAAGAAGGTGAAAACAAAAAGTAACATGCTCATAACAATCAACTTTCCACATTCGCCGCAGTCGAGTCTTCTAACAGTGCAATACGATTCACACTCAAGTTTCTCAGGCAATGTCATGTTTCGTGTGTGGGCGCTACTATGTGTCTTATGACGCTAACAAAATGCTTGCTCATGATTCCACTGTATCTCTTTTTTTTATTATTGATACCTCTCTCCCCTTTGCCCCCCCCCCCCCCTCTAATGTAGAATTGTCATTGTTAAGCATTTGTTTCACAATTATTCATTGAATCAAAAAAGAATTAAACAAAGTGAAATCTTGTCTGTTTTTGTTATTTGTTCTATTGTCATTTTTTATTGGCAAGCTTGCTTTACACTTTTGAAAATAGGAAAAGTTGAAACTGAAGGGGGAGGGGGGGGGGGGTGGGGGGGGGGGGGGGGGGGGGGGGGGGGGGGGGGGGGGGGGGAGGGGGGGGGGGGGGGGGGGGGGGGGGGGTATGGCCAAGGTTCAGACTGCTTGCTTTTCTGTCGTGCATTTTGTGCTGTTTCTCGAAAAGTGAAATATCAATATTATTACGATAGATCTAATGCGATCTATTGTCCAT
Organism: Phymorhynchus buccinoides; assembly: GCA_017654935.2. Taxonomy (NCBI): domain Eukaryota; kingdom Metazoa; phylum Mollusca; class Gastropoda; order Neogastropoda; family Raphitomidae; genus Phymorhynchus; species Phymorhynchus buccinoides. The sequence continues at coordinate 115,688 of JAGGCT020004085.1, read as the reverse complement.
TTTTCAGCTGGCCCAAAGGGTCTTTCTTACACACGTTGCTGTGTGTGCATGTTAAAGGGTCTTTCTTACACACGTTGCTGTGTGTGCATGTTAAAGGGTCTTTCTGACACATGTTGCTGTGTGTGCATGTTAAAGGGTCTTTCTGACACACGTTGCTGTGTGTGCATGTTAAAGGGTCTTTCTGACACATGTTGCTGTGTGTGCATGTTAAAGGGTCTTTCTGACACATGTTGCTGTGTGTGCATGTTAAAGGGTCTTTCTGACACATGTTGATGTGTGTGCATGTTAAAGGGTCTTTCTGACACATGTTGCTGTGTGTGCATGTTAAAGGGTCTTTCTGACACACGTTGCTGTGTGTGCATGTTAAAGGGTCTTTGTGACACATGTTGCTGTGTGTGCATGTTAAAGGGTCTTACACACGTTGCTGTGTGTGCATGTTAAAGGGTCTTTCTGACACATGTTGCTGTGTGTGCATGTTAAAGGGTCTTTCTTACACATGTTGCTGTGTGTGCATGTTAAAGGGTCTTTCTGACACATGTTGCTGTGTGTGCATGTTAAAGGGTCTTTCTGACACATGTTGCTGTGTGTGCATGTTAAAGGGTCTTTCTGACACATGTTGCTGTGTGTGCATGTTAAAGGGTCTTTCTGACACATGTTGCTGTGTGTGCATGTTAAAGGGTCTTACTTACACATGTTGCTGTGTGTGCATGTTAAAGGGTCTTTCTTACACACGTTGCTGTGTGTGCATGTTAAAGGGTCTTTCTTACACATGTTGCTGTGTGTGCATGTTAAAGGGTCTTTCTTACACATGTTGCTGTGTGTGCATGTTAAAGGGTCTTTCTTACACATGTTGCTGTGTGTGCATGTTAAAGGGTCTTTCTGACACATGTTGCTGTGTGTGCATGTTAAAGGGTCTTTCTGACACATGTTGCTGTGTGTGCATGTTAAAGGGTCTTTCTTACACACGTTGCTGTGTGTGCATGTTAAAGGGTCTTTCTTACACATGTTGCTGTGTGTGCATGTTAAAGGGTCTTTCTGACACATGTTGCTGTGTGTGCATGTTAAAGGGTCTTTCTTACACATGTTGCTGTGTGTGCATGTTAAAGGGTCTTTCTTACACATGTTGCTGTGTGTGCATGTTAAAGGGTCTTTCTTACACACGTTGCTGTGTGTGCATGTTAAAGGGTCTTTCTTACACATGTTGCTGTGTGTGCATGTTAAAGGGTCTTTCTTACACACGTTGCTGTGTGTGCATGTTAAAGGGTCTTTCTTACACATGTTGCTGTGTGTGCATGTTAAAGGGTCTTTCTTACACATGTTGCTGTGTGTGCATGTTAAAGGGTCTTTCTGACACATGTTGATGTGTGTGCATGTTAAAGGGTCTTTCTTACACACGTTGCTGTGTGTGCATGTTAAAGGGTCTTTCTTACACATGTTGCTGTGTGTGCATGTTAAAGGGTCTTTCTTACACATGTTGCTGTGTGTGCATGTTAAAGGGTCTTTCTTACACACGTTGCTGTGTGTGCATGTTAAAGGGTCTTACACACGTTGCTGTGTGTGCATGTTAAAGGGTCTTACACACGTTGCTGTGTGTGCATGTTAAAGGGTCTTTCTTACACATGTTGCTGTGTGTGCATGTTAAAGGGTCTTTCTTACACATGTTGCTGTGTGTGCATGTTAAAGGGTCTTTCTTACACATGTTGCTGTGTGTGCATGTTAAAGGGTCTTTCTTACACACGTTGCTGTGTGTGCATGTTAAAGGGTCTTACACACGTTGCTGTGTGTGCATGTTAAAGGGTCTTTCTGACACATGTTGCTGTGTGTGCATGTTAAAGGGTCTTTCTTACACACGTTGCTGTGTGTGCATGTTAAAGGGTCTTACACACGTTGCTGTGTGTGCATGTTAAAGGGTCTTTCTGACACATGTTGCTGTGTGCATGTTAAAGGGTCTTACACACGTTGCTGTGTGTGCATGTTAAAGGGTCTTTCTTACACATGTTGCTGTGTGTGCATGTTAAAGGGTCTTACACACGTTGCTGTGTGTGCATGTTAAAGGGTCTTTCTGACACACGTTGCTGTGTGTGCATGTTAAAGGGTCTTTCTGACACACGTTGCTGTGTGTGCATGTTAAAGGGTCTTTCTTACACATGTTGCTGTGTGTGCATGTTAAAGGGTCTTTCTGACACATGTTGCTGTGTGTGCATGTTAAAGGGTCTTTCTTACACACGTTGCTGTGTGTGCATGTTTGTTTATTTTCTTTCATTTTATTGTTTGTCTTTCCGTCATATAAGGAGGTGGGATGGGGGTGATTATCATTAACCCAGATTGTATTTTATTTATTGCAACAAGGTTGACTATTTAACTGTTTAGTAATTGTATTTATAAATATGCTACATGTTATTTTTTAATGCAATTTATTCAGAATAATTCCTTTTTATTTTTTTCTCTGGACGTGATCTTTTTGTATAATTCATGTCAAGTGTATGGGGGAGGGGGGGTAGGGGGGTAAGGGACAGTGGGTTGTGTTATGTTTGCATGCAGTGTGTTTTCAATATTAATGGTATTCATTCTTTTATTTATTAATTTCATAGAGATGTAAGAGCTAGTCGTTTTGAAATGTGTGTATAATGTGGTGTCTTTTGGTGAGTGAAAGCGCATTGAGTTGCTTAGCAAGATTATGCGCTATATAAGCATTATTCATTATTATTATTATTAATTATTTATGTTTAGTTTTGAGTGTTATAAAATTGGAAGAAAGAATAGAAAAACAACCTTACTGCTTCTCTTTTATGCCAGACAGTTGCAGATTAGAGTTTTCTGAAATATATGCTCTTTGTTATGCTGTAGGATACTCGTGAGGTCTGTACGCACACACACACACACACACACACACACACACATATATATTGTCTAATATCATGTGTAGTGGATAGACGTTAAAATGAAAGACACACACACACCCACACACACACACACAACACACCACACCTATATATTGTCTAATATCATGTGTAGTGGATAGACGTTAAATGAAAGACACACACACACACACACACACACACACACACACACACACACCACACATATATATTGTCCTAATATCATGTGTAGTGGATAGACGTTAAATGAAAGACACACACACACACACACACACATCCCTATTCTGTCTTTTGTAGCCTATATGTATTTTACATCCACTGATCCAGCCAGGCACATACGCCATTGGACAAGGTATGTTTACTCTTATTTATAGGGCAGATAATTTCACTGTGAAACAGAGTGAGTGAGTATGCATGCGGATCTGTGTTGGTGTATGTGTAAGCAATGATCACGCTAACAGGTCGTTAGTAGTGAAATACTGATTGCAAAACCAAAATACTAAAAAAAGAAAGTTTGACCAATCGGTACAAGGGATACATTTTTTTCTAGGACTGATAAAAAATTTTTAATAGATGCTTTGATATTGTGAGTTTCTCAACTTTCTGTGGTTTTCGTTTTTGTGGGACTGGTTTTGACACCGGTTGTTGGGGAAATTGTCACTGATGGACTGGTTTTGACACCGGTTGTGGGGGACATTGTCACTGATGGGACTGACAAACAACTACACGACAAGTGTAAAGGTGACGTTATTTTATTCCACAAGAGACAAAGCAAATCTACTAAGATAGAGCTCGGCGAATGCGCCTTTATCAACATAGACAAACAATTAAAAAGCAGCAAATATAGCAAAAGGAGCAAAAAGCAGGCAACAAAAGGAGCAAAAAATCAACAAGATCAAAAAACAATACTTCCCCTTTTTTTATCTTGTTGATTTTTTGCTCCTTTTGTTGTCTACTTTTTGCTCCTTTTGCTATATTTGCTGTTTGCTGTTTTCTTGTTTGTCTGTGTTGATAAAGGCGCATTCGCCGAAATATCCAGTAGTTTTGTTTTGTCTCTTGTGAATAAAATACCGTCACTTTACACTTGTCGTGTAGTTGTTTGTCAGTCCCATCAGTGACAATGTCCCCCAACAACCGGTGTCAAAACCAGTCCCATCAGTGACAATTTCCCCAACAACCGGTGTCAAAACCAGTCCCACAAAAACGAAAACCACAGAAAGTTGAGAAACTCACAATATCAAAGCATCTATTAAAAATTTTTTATCAGTCCTAGAAAAAAATGTATCCCTTGTACCGATTGGTCAAACTTTCTTTTTTTAGTATTTTGGTTTTGCAATCAGTATTTCACTACTAACGACCTGTTAGCGTGATCATTGCTTACACATACACCAACACAGATCCGCATGCATACTCACTCACTCTGTTTCACAGTGAAATTATCTGCCCTATAAATAAGAGTAAACATACCTTGTCCAATGGCGTATGTGCCTGGCTGGATCAGTGGATGTAAAATACATATAGGCTACAAAAGACAGAATAGGGATGTGTGTATGTGTGTGTGTGTCTTTCATTTAACGTCTATCCACTACACATGATATTAGACAATATATATGTGTGTGTGTGTGTGTGTGTGTGTGTGTGTGTGTGTGTGTGTGTGTCTTTCATTTAACGTCTATCCACTACACATGATATTAGACAATATATATGTGTGTGTGTGTGTGTGTGTGTGTGTGTGTGTGTGTGTGTCTTTCATTTAACGTCTATCCACTACACATGATATTAGACAATATATATGTGTGTGTGTGTGTGTGTGTGTGTGTGTTGCGTACAGACCTCACGAGTATCCTACAGCATAACAAAGAGCATATATTTCAGAAAACTCTAATCTGCAACTGTCTGGCATAAAAGAGAAGCAGTAAGGTTGTTTTTCTATTCTTTCTTCCAATTTTATAACACTCAAAACTAAACATAAATAATTAATAATAATAATAATGAATAATGCTTATATAGCGCATAATCTTGCAAAGCAACTCAATGCGCTTTCACTCACCAAAAGACACACATTATACACACATTTCAAAACGACTAGCTCTTACATCTCTATGAAATTAATAAATAAAAGAATGAATACCATTAATATTGAAAACACACTGCATGCAAACATAACACAACCCACTGTCCCTTACCCCCCTCCCCCCCTCCCCCATACACTTGACATGAATTATACAAAAAGATCACGTCCAGAGAAAAAAATAAAAAGGAATTATTCTGAATAAATTGCATTAAAAAATAACATGTAGCATATTTATAAATACAATTACTAAACAGTTAAATAGTCAACCTTGTTGCAATAAATAAAATACAATCTGGGTTAATGATAATCACCCCCATCCCACCTCCTTATATGACGGAAAGACAAACAATAAAATGAAAGAAAATAAACAAACATGCACACACAGCAACGTGTGTAAGAAAGACCCTTTAACATGCACACAGCAACATGTGTCAGAAAGACCCTTTAACATGCACACACAGCAACATGTGTAAGAAAGACCCTTTAACATGCACACACAGCAACGTGTGTCAGAAAGACCCTTTAACATGCACACACAGCAACGTGTGTCAGAAAGACCCTTTAACATGCACACACAGCAACGTGTGTAAGACCCTTTAACATGCACACACAGCAACGTGTGTAAGAAAGACCCTTTAACATGCACACACAGCAACGTGTGTAAGACCCTTTAACATGCACACAGCAACATGTGTCAGAAAGACCCTTTAACATGCACACACAGCAACGTGTGTAAGACCCTTTAACATGCACACACAGCAACGTGTGTAAGAAAGACCCTTTAACATGCACACACAGCAACATGTGTCAGAAAGACCCTTTAACATGCACACACAGCAACGTGTGTAAGACCCTTTAACATGCACACACAGCAACGTGTGTAAGAAAGACCCTTTAACATGCACACACAGCAACGTGTGTAAGACCCTTTAACATGCACACACAGCAACGTGTGTAAGACCCTTTAACATGCACACACAGCAACGTGTGTAAGAAAGACCCTTTAACATGCACACACAGCAACGTGTGTAAGAAAGACCCTTTAACATGCACACACAGCAACGTGTGTAAGACCCTTTAACATGCACACACAGCAACGTGTGTAAGAAAGACCCTTTAACATGCACACACAGCAACGTGTGTAAGAAAGACCCTTTAACATGCACACACAGCAACGTGTGTAAGAAAGACCCTTTAACATGCACACACAGCAACGTGTGTAAGAAAGACCCTTTAACATGCACACACATCAACATGTGTCAGAAAGACCCTTTAACATGCACACACAGCAACATGTGTAAGAAAGACCCTTTAACATGCACACACAGCAACGTGTGTAAGAAAGACCCTTTAACATGCACACACAGCAACGTGTGTAAGAAAGACCCTTTAACATGCACACACAGCAACGTGTGTAAGAAAGACCCTTTAACATGCACACACAGCAACGTGTGTCAGAAAGACCCTTTAACATGCACACACAGCAACGTGTGTAAGAAAGACCCTTTAACATGCACACACAGCAACATGTGTCAGAAAGACCCTTTAACATGCACACACAGCAACATGTGTAAGAAAGACCCTTTAACATGCACACACAGCAACGTGTGTAAGAAAGACCCTTTAACATGCACACACAGCAACATGTGTCAGAAAGACCCTTTAACATGCACACACAGCAACATGTGTCAGAAAGACCCTTTAACATGCACACACAGCAACATGTGTAAGAAAGACCCTTTAACATGCACACACAGCAACTTGTGTAAGAAAGACCCTTTAACATGCACACACAGCAACATGTGTAAGAAAGACCCTTTAACATGCACACACAGCAACGTGTGTAAGAAAGACCCTTTAACATGCACACACAGCAACGTGTGTCAGAAAGACCCTTTAACATGCACACACAGCAACATGTGTCAGAAAGACCCTTTAACATGCACACACAGCAACATGTGTAAGAAAGACCCTTTAACATGCACACACAGCAACATGTGTCAGAAAGACCCTTTAACATGCACACACAGCAACATGTGTAAGAAAGACCCTTTAACATGCACACACATCAACATGTGTCAGAAAGACCCTTTAACATGCACACACAGCAACATGTGTCAGAAAGACCCTTTAACATGCACACACAGCAACGTGTGTAAGAAAGACCCTTTAACATGCACACACAGCAACATGTGTCACAAAGACCCTTTAACATGCACACACAGCAACGTGTGTAAGACCCTTTAACATGCACACACAGCAACATGTGTCAGAAAGACCCTTTAACATGCACACACAGCAACGTGTGTCAGAAAGACCCTTTAACATGCACACACAGCAACATGTGTCAGAAAGACCCTTTAACATGCACACACAGCAACATGTGTCAGAAAGACCCTTTAACATGCACACACAGCAACGTGTGTCAGAAAGACCCTTTAACATGCACACACAGCAACATGTGTCAGAAAGACCCTTTAACATGCACACACAGCAACGTGTGTCAGAAAGACCCTTTAACATGCACACACAGCAACGTGTGTAAGAAAGACCCTTTGGGCCAGCTGAAAAATGGACAATAGATCGCATTAGATCTATCGTAATAATATTGATATTTCACTTTTCGAGAAACAGCACAAAATGCCCGACAGAAAAGCAAGCCCCCCCCCCCTATCGCCCCCCCCCCCCCCCCCCCCCCCCCCCCCCACCCCCCCCCCCCCCCCCCCACCCCCCAACCCCCCCCCCCCCCCCCCCCCCCCCCCCCCCCCCTCCCCCTTCAGTTTCAACTTTTCCTATTTTCAAAAGTGTAAAGCAAGCTTGCAATAAAAAACATGACAATAGAACAAATAACAAAAACAGACAAGATTTCACTTTGTTTAATTCTTTTTTGATTCAATGAATAATTGTGAAACAAATGCTTAACAATACAATTCTACATTAGAGGGGGGGGGGGGGGGGGGGGGGGGGGCAAAGGGGAGAGAGGTATCAATAATAAAAAAAAAGAGATACAGTGGAATCATGAGCAAGCATTTTGTTAGCGTCATAAGACACATAGTAGCGCCCACACACGAAACATGACATTGCCTGAGAAACTTGAGTGTGAATCGTATTGCACTGTTAGAAGACTCGACTGCGGCGAATGTGGAAAGTTGATTGTTATGAGCATGTTACTTTTTGTTTTCACCTTCTTTCATACATTTGGACACACTAGATCCTTAGTCCACAACACAACAAATGCCCCTATCAACAAAGCAACTTTCTTATTTACACACTTCCCACCCCCACCCCTATACCTCCCTCTGTCCATAAATTAAAACACATTGCAAAGCCCGTTGAGTTACATTATTCTCTGTTGCATCCAATGGCTGCTCTAGCTTTAGGTACTGAAAAAATGGTGTCAAACTGTGACTGATGGTTGCTCCAAATCTACACCCACATACACACACCTGGTCTCTATCTCTCTAGCTAGCCTGTGCACAAATGTCTCTCTCTCTCTAGCTAGCCTGTGCACAAATGTCTCTCTCTCTAGCTAGCCTGTGCACAAATGTCTCTCTCTAGCTAGCCTGTGCACAAATGTCTCTCTCTCTCTAGCTAGCCTGTGCACAAATGTCTCTATCTCTCTAGCTAGCCTGTGCACAAATGTCTCTATCTCTCTAGCTAGCCTGTGCACAAATGTCTCTATATCTCTAGCTAGCCTGTGCACAGATGTCTCTCTCTAGCTAGCCTGTGCACAGATGTCTCTATCTCTCTAGCTAGCCTGTGCACAAATGTCTCTCTCTAGCTAGCCTGTGCACAAATGTCTCTATATCTCTAGCTAGCCTGTGCACAGATGTCTCTCTCTAGCTAGCCTGTGCACAAATGTCTCTATATCTCTAGCTAGCCTGTGCACAAATGTCTCTATCTCTAGCTAGCCTGTGCACAAATGTCTCTATATCTCTAGCTAGCCTGTGCACAAATGTCTCTATCTCTCTAGCTAGCCTGTGCACAAATGTCTCTATATCTCTAGCTAGCCTGTGCACAAATGTCTCTCTCTAGCTAGCCTGTGCACAAATGTCTCTCTCTAGCTAGCCTGTGCACAGATGTCTCTATCTCTCTAGCTAGCCTGTGCACAAATGTCTCTATCTCTCTAGCTAGCCTGTGCACAAATGTCTCTATCTCTCTAGCTAGCCTGTGCACAAATGTCTCTCTCTCTAGCTAGCCTGTGCACAGATGTCTCTCTCTAGCTAGCCTGTGCACAAATGTCTCTATCTCTCTAGCTAGCCTGTGCACAAATGTCTCTATCTCTCTAGCTAGCCTGTGCACAAATGTCTCTATCTCTCTAGCTAGCCTGTGCACAAATGTCTCTATCTCTCTAGCTAGCCTGTGCACAAATGTCTCTATATCTCTAGCTAGCCTGTGCACAAATGTCTCTATATCTCTAGCTAGCCTGTGCACAAATGTCTCTCTCTAGCTAGCCTGTGCACAAATGTCTCTCTCTCTAGCTAGCCTGTGCACAAATGTCTCTCTCTCTAGCTAGCCTGTGCACAAATGTCTCTATCTCTAGCTAGCCTGTGCACAAATGTCTCTCTCTCTAGCTAGCCTGTTCACAAATGTCTCTCTCTAGCTAGCCTGTGCACAAATGTCTCTCTCTCTAGCTAGCCTGTGCACAAATGTCTCTCTCTCTAGCTAGCCTGTTCACAAATGTCTCTCTCTAGCTAGCCTGTGCACAAATGTCTCTCTCTCTCTAGCTAGCCTGTGCACAAATGTCTCTATCTCTAGCTAGCCTGTGCACAAATGTCTCTATCTCTAGCTAGCCTGTGCACAAATGTCTCTATCTCTCTAGCTAGCCTGTGCACAAATGTCTCTATCTCTCTAGCTAGCCTGTGCACAAATGTCTCTCTCTAGCTAGCCTGTGCACAAATGTCTCTATATCTCTAGCTAGCCTGTGCACAAATGTCTCTATCTCTCTAGCTAGCCTGTGCACAAATGTATCTCTCTCTAGCTAGCCTGTGCACAGATGTCTCTCTATCTCTAGCTAGCCTGTGCACAGATGTCTCTCTCTCTAGCTAGCCTGTGCACAAATGTCTCTCTCTCTAGCTAGCCTGTGCACAAATGTCTCTCTCTAGCTAGCCTGTGCACAAATGTCTCTATCTCTCTAGCTAGCCTGTGCACAAATGTCTCTATATCTCTAGCTAGCCTGTGCACAAATGTCTCTATCTCTCTAGCTAGCCTGTGCACAAATGTCTCTATCTCTCTAGCTAGCCTGTGCACAAATGTCTCTATCGCTCTAGCTAGCCTGTGCACAAATGTCTCTATCTCTCTAGCTAGCCTGTGCACAAATGTCTCTATCTCTCTAGCTAGCCTGTGCACAAATGTCTCTATCTCTCTAGCTAGCCTGTGCACAAATGTCTCTATCTCTCTAGCTAGCCTGTGCACAAATGTCTATCTCTCTAGCTAGCCTGTGCACAAATGTCTCTATCTCTCTAGCTAGCCTGTGCACAAATGTCTCTCTCTCTAGCTAGCCTGTGCACAAATGTCTCTCTCTCTCTAGCTAGCCTGTGCACAAATGTCTCTCTCTAGCTAGCCTGTGCACAAATGTCTCTCTCTCTCTAGCTAGCCTGTGCACAAATGTCTCTATCTCTCTAGCTAGCCTGTGCACAAATGTCTCTCTCTAGCTAGCCTGTGCACAAATGTCTCTATCTCTCTAGCTAGCCTGTGCACAAATGTCTCTCTCTAGCTAGCCTGTGCACAGATGTCTCTATCTCTCTAGCTAGCCTGTGCACAAATGTCTCTCTCTAGCTAGCCTGTGCACAAATGTCTCTATCTCTCTAGCTAGCCTGTGCACAAATGTCTCTCTCTAGCTAGCCTGTGCACAAATGTCTCTATCTCTCTAGCTAGCCTGTGCACAAATGTCTCTATCTCTCTAGCTAGCCTGTGCACAAATGTCTCTATCTCTCTAGCTAGCCTGTGCACACATGTCTCTATCTCTCTAGCTAGCCTGTGCACAAATGTCTCTATCTCTCTAGCTAGCCTGTGCACAAATGTCTCTCTCTAGCTAGCCTGTGCACAAATGTCTCTATCTCTAGCTAGCCTGTGCACAAATGTCTCTATCTCTCTAGCTAGCCTGTGCACAAATGCAGCAAAACCCGAATGGCAGTGATCCTATGTTGCGTTTTTTGCCACTTGTTTGTAAATGCCCACTTTCACAAATGCATTACGTTTGGGGGAGGGTGGGGTTATGTTGTAGACAATATCCTTTGGAGCAAGAAAAGAAACAACACACACACACCTAACTCTCTAAGCCCCGCCCCCTCCCCCATAAACACATACACAAGTATGCGCGCACACGCACACACACACACACACACTTCAAATCCTCTGGATCTTTTCTCCAATCAAGAAAAAAAATCAGAAGTTCAAATTCAGATTCCAAATCTAGGCAGATTCCACAAAGCTAAAAAAATGTGATAACAAATTTTAAGTACAATTTTATAACCAATTTCGCGTAATTTGAATGACATCACCAGTGTCATCACCAGTCACTAAAATGTTAGTGATTATGCTGCATATACACGCATGAATGCACACATGTAAATGCGCCTGCACACAAAATACATACATGCAATTAACATGCACACACAATCACACTTGCACATACACTTGCACATACACATTTACATACATATGTGCTCACATACACACACACACACACAAACATGCATGCACACACACACACACACACACACACACACACACACACACACTGACACTCACACACACACACACTGACACACACACCTCTCAATCACTCAATCCAAGCCCCATGCACTTTACACAGAGGAAGAGCAATGTACATGACATGCATGATAACATCAATCATAATAACATCAATCATGATAACATCAATCATAATAACATCAATCATGATAACATCAATCATAATAACATCAATCATGATAACATCAATCATAACATCAATCATGATAACATCAATCATGATAACATCAATCATAATAACATCAATCATAATAACATCAATCAATACTTTCAACTAGCTTCAGCAGTATAAATCAAACAACACAGAAACATCCATTTATATTTATAGAAGATACATATTACACACAGTACATAGCCACAGCTATTATGCAACAAGCAATGCAATATACACACACACCTTGATTAATAACTCCTATACAATAACAATACAACAATCAACTGTTTCTATGGTTTTTTATTTGTGATAACAATGAGAAAAAATATGTACAATATATGTCAAAAATGTCCAGACTTTATATCCATGTATTGCACTATTATTGATAAACATGTTAAACATAATAATGATTGCAAAGTCTGGTATGAAATAGTTCTTTCCATACTATCTACTTATAACCGTTGATAGTATATAAAAACAAGTTTTGTGCAGTAATTTTTAAAAAAGCTGCTGCATTATAAATACTATACAAAGAATGAAATTAAAAAAACAATGATCAGAATTGCATTAGAAAAAAGTAGTGCTTAGAATCTTGTTATTCTCTCTCAAAACGAAAAAAACAAAATCTGACGTAACTTGATTACAACTTTCATCTAATCAGCCTTTTATTAACTGTGCGCTCTCTCTCTCTCTCTCTCTCACTCTCTCTCTCTCTCACACACACACACACTTACACATACACACACACACACACACACACTAAACCCTGAGGGAGCAAAATGTAAATACAAAACATATATTGTTCACACCCTTACTGGCATATAAACAAAACACTCACAAGCACCCACTGCAAATGATAAAAAAGGCCAAACTATAAAACCTCCAGAATAATATGCAGATCAGCTGAAGAGGAGTGAAGAGGACAGGAGAATGGGGAGAATATGTAAAGAATAATATGCAGATCAGCTGAAGAGGAGTGAAGAGGATAGGAGAATGGGGAGAATATGTAAAGAATAATATGCAGATCAGCTGAAGAGGAGTGAAGAGGACAGGAGAATGGGGAGAATATGTAAAGAATAATATGCAGATCAGCTGAAGAGGAGTGAAGAGGACAGGAGAATGGGGAGAATATGTAAAGAATAATATGCAGATCAGCTGAAGAGGAGTGAAGAGGATAGGAGAATGGGGAAAATATGTAAAGAATTGAACTGCAGAATATCGAAGAAGAATCAAATCCAGCAAGTGTTTGTAACCTCACATGAAACTGGTACAAGCCACGCACAGGACAGACATTCCTCGTGTCACTTCACCTTCATCATTCTTTGTTCATTCCCAATAGTAATGGATAAGAAAACATGCATATTATCGTTTAGATAAATATCCACAGTAAAATACACTGACTGCTGGACTGAGAGCTTACATGTCCCTAAGAACTGTCGGCCAGCAGGCATTCTGGCACACAACACACAACACAATTCAGCCTAAATGTTCCTAACAACTGTCAGCCAACAGGCATTCTGTTCCTAACAACTGTCCGCCAGCAGGCATTCTGACACACAACACACAACACAATTCAGCCTAAATGTCCCTAACAACTGTCAGCCAACAGGCATTCTGACACACAACACACAACACAATTCAGCCTAAATGTCCCTAACAACTGTCAGCCAACAGGCATTCTGACACACAACACAATTCAGCCTAAATGTCCCTAACAACTGTCGGCCAACAGGCATTCTCACACACAACACAACACAATTCAGCCTAAATGTCCCTAACAACTGTCGGCCAACAGGCATTCTGTCCCTAACAACTGTCAGCCAACAGGCATTCTGACACACAACACACAACACAATTCAGCCTAAATGTCCCTAACAACTGTCAGCCAACAGGCATTCTGTCCCTAACAACTGTCAGCCAACAGGCATTCTGACACACAACACACAACACAATTCAGCCTAAATGTCCCTAACAACTGTCGGCCAACAGGCATTCTGTCCCTAACAACTGTCAGCCAACAGGCATTCTGTCCCTAACAACTGTCGGCCAACAGGCATTCTGTCCCTAACAACTGTCGGCCAACAGGCATTCTGTCCCTAACAACTGTCAGCCAACAGGCATTCTGTCCCTAACAACTGTCAGTCAACAGGCATTCTGTCCCTAACAACTGTCAGCCAACAGGCATTCTTTCCCTAACAACTGTCAGCCAACAGGCATTCTGTCCCTAACAACTGTCAGCCAACAGGCATTCTGTCCCTAACAACTGTCAGCCAACAGGCATTCTGTCCCTAACAACTGTCAGCCAACAGGCATTCTGTCCCTAACAACTGTCGGCCAACAGGCATTCTGTCCCTAACAACTGTCGGCCAACAGGCATTCTGATACACAACATACAATACAATTCAGCCTAGTTTTTTAAATTTTAAATAGCAATTGCCTCATCTGCTATTTGAAAACACAGCCAGACACTGACATGGTTATTTTGTTCCAGCCTGGTTGAGAATAGTGAACCAAATCCTGTTCTTTTATAGCAAATTGAACTGGAGCTTTTGTAAGGCTGCCTCTGAGACTGCGCATGGTAGGATTCTGTTTTGCTTTCTTTTTTCTTTTCCTGAAAAACTGTAAGCTAAAATAAGGAAGAAATACTAACAGAGCTAATATTCAAAAGTATGTAGAATCTGTCGACTCAGAACAATAAGGATACATGGGGGGGCAACCAACAAACCAACCAAAAACACACCAAAGGACCATGTCTCACTGTTCTTCAAGCTTCCATAATCTTGTTCACCAAACTTGGCAACATTTTCACCATACAGTATCCTTTTAATACAAGGAAAAGAACAGAAACAAACAAACAGAGCATGAAGCATGTCACAACTATGCACCGTAAAATAAAACAAAGCACAAATACAAGAGCACTGGCACACATATTTTGTTAGTTTCGCTCAAGTTGCTTACATCAATATTCACCCATTATTAATCATTTAAAAACAAAACAAAACTGTGACTGATATGGAAGCAAACAAATCTATTCTTGTCTGCCAAGTGTTCAATAATATTTCATCCACCAAAAGCATTTTTTCGAAAAAGCAAAAACAGATGATTACAAATCACTGAACTCTCACATATGAAGCCAATGTACAATATGGTTACAAGAATTATTTCTATACATTACCGAATTGGGCGTGTGATGACATTGACTGCATGCATCCCATCACAGGTATGCATGGTTTCACAACGACTTGGATTGCGTCTTGATTATAAATGCCCTTTTATACGGTACCTGCTTTGTGTCCCAACAGCACAGACAACACAACAACTACTGGAAGTTATGTGCTTGTCACTTCCTCTAGTCTATCAGTCTCTCTCTGTGCCTTTTCCCTTTGCTTACTGTCAAATACTTTCTGCCTTACCGGTCCATTCTCATGCCTTTATTCCTCTAGTCTATCAGTCTCTCTCTGTGCCTTTTCCCTTTGCTTACTGTCAACTATCTTTCTGCCTTACCGGTCCATTCTCATGCCTTTATTCCTCTAGTCTATCACTCTCTCTCTGTGCCTTTTCCCTTTGCTTACTGTCATCTTTCTGCCTTACCGGTCCATTCTCATGCCTTTATTCCTCTAGTCTATCATTCTCTCTCTGTGCCTTTTCCTTTTGCTTACTGTCATATTTCTTTCTGCCTTACCGGTCCATTCTCATGCCTTTATTCCTCTAGTCTATCACTCTCTTTCTCTGTGCCTTTTCCCTTTGCTTACTGTCATCTATCTTTCTGCCTTACCGGTCCATTCTCATGCCTTATTCCTCTAGTCTATCAGTCTCTCTCTGTGCCTTTTCCCTTTGCTTACTGTCATCTTTCTGCCTTACCGTCCATTCTCATGCCTTTATTCCTCTAGTCTATCAGTCTCTCTCTCTTGCCTTTTCCCTTTGCTTACTGTCATCTTTCTTTCTGCCTTACCGGTCCATTCTCATGCCTTTATTTCCTCTAGTCTATCACTCTCTCTCTGTGCCTTTTCCCTTTGCTTACTGTCATCTACTATCTGCCTTACCGGTCCATTCTCATGCCTTTATTCCTCTAGTCTATCAGTCTCTCTCTGTGCCTTTTCCCTTTGCTTACTGTCTATCTTTCTGCCTTACCGGTCCATTCTCATGCCTTTATTCCTCTAGTCTATCAGTCTCTCTCTGTGCCTTTTCCCTTTGCTACTGTCATCTTTCTGCCTTTACCGGTCCATTCTCATGCCTTTATTCCTCTAGTCTATCAGTCTCTCTCTCTGTGCCTTTTCCCTTTGCTTACTGTCATCTTCCTGCTTACCGGTCCATTCTCATGCCTTTATTCCTCTAGTCTATCACTCTCTCTCTGTGCCTTTTCCCTTTGCTTTACTGTCATCTTTCTGCCTTACCGGTCCATTCTCATGCCTTTATTCCTCTAGTCTATCACTCTCTCTCTGTGCCTTTTCCCTTTGCTTACTGTCATCTTTCTTCTCTGCCTTACCGGTCCATTCTCATGCCTTTATTCCTCTAGTCTATCACTCTCTCTCTGTGCCTTTTCCTTTGCTTACTGTCATCTTTCTGCCTTACCGGTCCATTCTCATGCCTTTATTCCTCTAGTCTATCACTCTCTCTCTGTGCCTTTTCCCTTTGCTTACTGTCATCTACTATCTTTCTGCCTTACCGGTCCATTCTCATGCCTTTATTCCTCTAGTCTATCAGTCCTCTCTCTGTGCCTTTTCCCTTTGCTTACTGTCATCTTTCTGCCTTACCGGTCCATTCTCATGCCTTTATTCCTCCTAGTCTATCACTCTCTCTCTGTGCCTTTTCCCCTTTGCTTACTGTCATCTTTCTTTCTGCCTTACCGGTCCATTCTCATGCCTTTATTCCTCTAGTCTATCAGTCTCTCTCTCTGTGCCTTTTCCCTTTGCTTACTGTCATCTTTCTGCCTTACCGGTCCATTCTCATGCCTTTATTCCTCTAGTCTATCAAGTCTCTCTCTCTGTGCCTTTTTCCCTTTGCTTACTGTCATCTTTCTGCCTTACCGGTCCATTCTCATGCCTTTATTCCTCTAGTCTATCAGTCTCTCTCTCGTGCCTTTTCCCTTTGCTTACTGTCATCTACTTTCTTTCTGCCTTACCGGTCCATTCTCATGCCTTTATTCCTCTAGTCTATCACTCTCTCTCTGTGCCTTTTCCCTTTGCTTACTGTCATCTACTATCTTCCTGCCTTACAACCGGTCCATTCTCATGCCTTTATTTCCTCTAGTCTATCAGTCTCTCTCTCTGTGCCTTTTTCCCTTTGCTTACTGTCATCATCTTTCTGCCTTACCGGTCCATTCTCATGCCTTTATTCTAGAAGCTATTTTAACGCTTCCAGCCATTTTTCAGCCAAAAAATACCATTAAACTGAACTGGGTACAGAAAACTCCAATTTCATGGGTAAGAGAAGGTAAGTTATGGACACAAAGAGCAACCCATCTTATTTTTTCCCTGTCATTAAATTATCTCCCTTATGCTCCTAAACCTGGAGACTGCCCGGGCACACACATACAGAAACATGAACGGACGGACGGACGGGACAGACAGACAGACAGACAGACAGACAGACAGACAGACAGACAGACAGACAGACAGACAGACAGACAGACAGACAGGACAGACAGACGGACGGACATAGTTGCAGGCCCGGTGTCATCCTTTCTTGGGTTTGCTGGAACTCTTGGGGCTGTTGGGTGGAACCAGAAGTTCCTGGGAGATCTTGGAGCCTGATGATTTGCGAGATTTCATGGAGAGGCGTCGAGCGGTGCGCGTTAACACTCCGGGGCCTGGGTCCAACGATTCGCGATAGCTGGAGTCACTGCCTGCAACACCGCCATCGCCAAGTTAAAATGTCATCATAATGTGGGAATTTGTACACTTCATGTTATAAAAAGCATAGTAAAGGGGGATTCAAACGTGTTACCAATATCCTTCGTCTACAATGAACACAAGCATGGCCAACTTCATGTACCTTCACAGGCATAACAAGAGCACACACATTCATAAGAGCACAAAGAAAAGTCAAACACACACACCACACACATACACGCATATATGCACGCTCAAAACACACACATGCATGCACACACACACACACACACTTTTCCATGTGCGTTTTGTACAAATGGACAACAAAGAAACTTATGACAGCACAGACCTTTCATCTGATGATTCATCATGTTCACCTAAGAGTTCTGAACTTCCATAAAGCAACAGCTGTTGCAATGCCAACCATGAAATAAAGAGAGAACGATTCAAGCAGTTTACACTGAGACCACAAAATAAGACACATTTCAAGCCTGTTAACAGAATTGGATTTTTGCACAATTTTAAATAAGTCTGGATGATAAAGTGCTCAGCATTGTGGGCTTACTGTACCATAATAAGTCTGGATGATAAAGTGCTCAGCATTGTGGGCTTACAGTACCATAATAAGTCTGGATGATAAAGTGCTCAGCATTGTGGGCTTACAGTACCATAATAAGTCTGGATGATAAAGTGCTCAGCATTGTGGGCTGACAGTACCATAATAAGTCTGGATGATAAAGTGCTCAGCATTGTGGGCTTACAGTACCATAATAAGTCTGGATGATAAAGTGCTCAGCATTGTGGGCTGACAGTACCATAATAAGTCTGGATGATAAAGTGCTCAGCATTGTGGGCTTACAGTACCATCTTTTTCGGACCATAAGGCACAGCACCCAAACTTGTCACAGAATTCAGATTTTGTTATGATATTCTCTGACTATATTGTTAGTCACATTATAAGGCGCGGGGGTCTCAGTCTAGGAAAAAAGCATCGCCTTATAGTCGGAAACATATGGTAATCTAATGTTCATTAATAGTCTCCTAAATGATTCCAAATCATGATAAACTGATACTAACATAACGCAAGGAAGAGTAATTCAGCATACAGGATTCCCATCTACATTCCAGCTCAATCACCAGATTAGAAAGGCAATTTATATTCCCTTCACTCAAATTCCAACTTAATTTTAATTAAAATATAAAAATGATTGGTCTACAGTAATTTGATATTCATAAAACTCTTTAGAAACCAAACATTTTTGTTTCCATAATTATTGGATTTTCATTGGTGAATTTGCAAAACGCATGTCGAAATAAATGTGAACAATACAAGCTACAACACATTTTGAAAGGTATGACCCAAGAAAACTAATTTATACAAGCCAAATGTGAATTTGAAAGGAACAAAATGTTAATATAAACTAAAACAACTTAGTAAAACCTACTGTCAACTCAGGCCAGGCATGCCACTGTGAATGCAAATAAAAATCACAAGCTCTTTGTGAATTATAAAACGAAATGCCACTGTGAGCCCAAAGACTGCCAATGACTGTCGACTTGAACATGCCAATGCGTGAACTCAAACAAGAAAAGCTGTGATGAACGTGCCAGTGTTGTGAAAACAACCCAGTTACCTTACCATGACCTTGAAAAGCTGTGCTTATGTATATCCAACACAAAGCTACTGTGAAGTTGAAAGGAGCTGAGCATGCCATTGTGAATCCAGCTAACACAACCAATGCAAACTGAAAGGAGCTGAGCATGCCATTGTGAATCCAGCTAACAAAGGCCAATGTCAACTGAAAGGAGCTGAGCATGCCATTGTGAATCCAG
>JAGGCT020004085.1:69669-95661 GCA_017654935.2 Phymorhynchus buccinoides | reverse complement strand
AGATAAAAAGCATGAGAAAGAATAGAAGCAGAATATTAGAAGAAAGTTTAAGCCAAACGCATAGGAAGAATCATAGGAAGTACGTTAGCGTACCCAGAATGAGAAAGAGAGAAAAGAATCGAAAGAGAAGACTAAAGTCCTTAGATAGGCAAAGCTATTTAAGTTGAAAACTAGAAATAAAACGAGCGTACAAAAAGAATAGACGATAATCATAAAGTCCAATGAAAGCGTCTCCAGACTTAATTTACATAAGAGTCGAAAAAGAATGCGTTTCACAGAATCCATCGTAAGATAAGAATTGACTTTGTGAGAAAACAAGGAGAAGGGAACAGATGTAGAAAGAAACTAGGACTACTAGAAAGACTGGTTACTCATAGAAGTAATAATGAAAGGCAACATTTTTTAAAATCAAGAAGAAAGCTAGAATAGAGTGAAGCAAAATTTAAGAAAGAATAGACAAGAAGGAAAGCCCAATTATTTCGAAACAGCTCAACATAATATAAACTAAGGTATAAGTATTACAGAACCCTTATCGTCGAATAAAGAATCAATATAATATAAAAGATCTCCTTAATCAGAAAGAAAGAAATGAAGAAGTAGAAAGACTAAGAAAGTAAGGTGAAGCAAATTGAAATGAAATTTATCACGAAGAAAGGATTATAAAGAAAGATTAAATTACTACGAATAGAAAGCCAGAAAGCAAGACGAAAGAAGAACCAAGAGAGAAAGAAGAAAGGAAATAGGGATGAATGAGAAAGGAAATCAGAGAAAAAGGAGGAAGGATAGAGAATTGAAAGGTCAAAGACAGAAAGAATGTTGTTCGTGCTGATCAACTTTCCACATTCTTTAGTCCAAATGTCGGGGTTTAAGACATGGGCTCTGAGAACGACTATGCGTCAGGTTGCCCAATCGGGTTGTTTTTTGTGCTGTCATCTAAAATTAACATTCAACTTGATCTTGGCCTACCTTACTCCTTTGTTTATGCAACAATATTCGTCATCTCAAACTAATTAGGCCATATGAACAATAAAAAAAAAAAAAATATAAAAAAAAAAGCCCAAAAGAAAAAATAAAAAAGACCTATTGCCAATCCAAAAACTAACCAAAAGCGACTTTCCAAATTAAATTAAATAAGATGACATATCCCTATGTACCCTGTGAGCTGATGTTCCGGTTTCGGGGATGCCTGTTTGCAACTTCTAAATTTATTCCCATATACAAGCTCCTCTCCTGTTGAGGAACTCGTTTTTCAATTTCCTCCCCCCAAAGCAGTTTTGCTTCCTTTCACTTAATTTATGCCCTACAACGCTACTTATTATGTACCTGCCCGTATATTCCCTGGTTCATGAATAGACACACATACAGTTGATTCTTGAATAGTTAGTTGTATGGGTGTAATAATGTACAAATAAATCGTGATACAGGTTACTTTCTAACTTAATTAGAACAACTATAATTACTTTGCATTTTTTTTGTGAAGGTCTATCCCAGGATAAAACAATCAGATTACTCAAAAGGTTTTTTCAATCATGACGTTTTGTTTTTCTTTCTCTCTCCATTCACTCTTTAAACATAAAAAAGTATGCTTTTTCAAACATGTTTCCAAGCGTTTGTTTTCAACGTCTTTTTCTTTTTCCTTAATTTTTTTAAAATCATCCATAATCTAACTTTAAGCTTATGTTGAACATTTCCACTGATTAGTCAGGCCATCCATCCCATTTCCATGTGTTAAATAAATTTAATCTAATGGTAGCGGGATGTCATTTGGAGGCAGGAATCCTTTTTTTCTTCTTGATACTTGCCCTTTAATAAGCCAAAAAACAGCGTTTCCAGCTCGCCTAACTTTTGACATGCTTAATGCTTCCTAGCAGCCTAATTATTTTAACCTTGCATATTAACCCACCCATGGCTTTGAAAACTCAATTGGAAAGTACAACACCACAATCATTCAAACCATTCACGCCACCTTGCGTCTTGCACGCGGTGAGTTAGGTGGTCAACAAGCATTGTCCGGCCGTGTCAGTGCATATGCCAGGGGATTCTAATGTTTTGTTAAGGGTGTTAGGTTAGTTATTTACTAATCTAAGGGCAACCTCCCCATCCCCCCTCCACCAATTAACGCATGCCTAAACCCCCCTTTTCCCCTCTTCCATACTCCCCACTACAACAAATTTATTGATGGAAGGAAAACAGCAAAGGAACAAGAAGAAGTAAAAAGCATAACAAATTTCCCACTCTGTGTAACATAAGTGCAAGGGGTAATTATGTAGTTACTTTTTTTTTAGATTGCGGGTGTGGCATGAGTCAACCAGCGTATACTAGCGGTGGTAACTTAAGAAGACACCAAACATCAAATCTGCAAACCTCCGCTGAGCATGTTGTGTATAGATAGACACTGCGACGCAAATTGTCCAGAAATCATACATGCACGACCACCCCTGCTGTATTCCATTGGCCATCTCTATTTGCTAGCGACGTCTTTTTTTTTTTGAATAAGCTATACGCATATGATATAGGCATCCGCGTATTTCTAAAACATACTATAATAATAGTAAGGAATAATCTGTAGAGACTCATTGAAAAGATACAAAGAATAGGATCCCCCTCCTAACCAGATCATTAGTAATGAGTCGAATGCAGATGATGGATCCACTGAAATACCTAGAAGATTGCGTAAGGATATAATACTGTAATTGTCATTCATTCAAAAAGGATAGATATGATAGCGGAAAGGAGACCTGCATTAGACACTTATTTAGAACTTTAATGACCTTTGTGCCAACCATTGATGTACTAATATTTTCTTAAACTTACCACAGTATACAGATTCCATATAAGAGCACAAGGAATATCCCGCTAAGAAATGATAATCCCTGCATAGCCGGACGATAGCAATACTAATATGAGAAAACGAGAATTGCACATGACTCGTTGGAAGTTCTTCCCTACTTCAACTTTAATGTGTGCACTCAATAACTACATGTATAAAAGTTTGAGAACTAGCAATTTAAAAAAATGTAAACAAATGTTTTTTGAATATGATACTGATACATTATGAAAAATTATTCAATGCTATGTTTGAAATGCCATGCCAATACTCATGTATACACAATCATGTTACTTTCAAAGAGACCCCCCGCATGACCGTTGTGCGCAGCACATTTAATAGGCCTTCGAACGGGCCCCTAGGCTCATGAGCCAGTAGTTACTACTACTCCACTCCACCTACGCAATGCCCCTAATACTTGTCCTTTATATGAGACCTTAACGCTGATGTCGATTAGTTCAGTATTTATGACAACAGTAACATGAAAACAAACAGAACAACTACTACCATAGCAATTATTCATCTAGTGTACAAGACACCGAACATGATGAATGCAAATAAAGTCTAAACAAATACAACATACACTACGTTATTCCTAACAAAGTTCAATTATGCCCTCGATAACCCTTTCGACCGCCAGCCCATTTATGCGAACAAAGTTCCATTAAAGCTCCCACGATGGAGAGAAAATAATATTTATCCTGCAACGAATTGCCGAAACGTATCCTCCGCGTGACATATTATAACATTAGGCCTAACCCTTACCTCCCCAAATTAAGAAATATAGGTCTTTGGATTAAACAGCGTCTTTTGTCTCCCGATGCCTTTTAGTCGACATGGGTGTTAACCCATTGCCGTGCAAAATGCGACATTGGCGGTCGGATAATCGACGTAGTGAAGTGCGTATTAATAGTTAATGTAGGATACCGTAAGGTTACTAGTCACTTGTTTCCAGGAAAAAAAAAAAAACAAAAATAAAAAAAAAAAGAAAAAAAAGGAAAAAAAGAAAAAAAAAAAAAAAAAACGGATATCCCCCAACTGCTAGGTTTCCTGCCTTATTTCCGTATAACTTGAACCCGAATAGTTACATATATCTGCCCAATCAATATAAGAATATAATCCTCAATCAACACGCTTCTCCTCCCGAATTATAGATAGACTGACGAACAAGACAACACACACACAAACTACAATGAATAGCACTAAAACCAGATGTTCCATGTATCACACATAGAGGTAGACATATGAATACCTGATCTTTATCATATCGATCCCCCCTCCCGCCAAATACAAACAGACACACTGAAAGCAGTCATGGTAAGGTCAGGAACTGAGTTGGGCAGTCCACAGCCCCTCGCGGACCTTCTTTGACGTCGCACTAGCCCAACTACCTGTACTTTGCCATGCTATTTTGAGGAATGCGCATCCGCTGTGACGCTTTTTGACGCCAAAGCAGATGAAACATTTTAATCAATTTAAGTGTCATTCTCCCCAGCGACCAGGCAATTGTGAGGATCATTATTTTATTTTGGAATGTTGTTAATCGTCAGAAGCAAATTTAGTTTGTGCCTACAGAGAAGAATTGTTCCAGTAGAGTCGCGTAATTACTAGTGTGCTAATCCCTGTATGGGATGGCACTCTACCTAAGCCCTTCTCTCCCCCTCTCCCACGATGAGTAGCATTAGCTATTGAATGGTGTGCAGAGACCCGATTATGATGCTATAGTTGGTACCCGTACCTGACTTAGAATGAGAGCTAGAAGTGGTTGAAGTTGCCTAGTTTAGCAATATAAGTAAGTCAGAGCAGTGACAGATAGAACTTTTTAAGATCTAGGCAATGGCAATAATGTGATTGCCTCTATCAATAACTACTCAGCCCTCTTTGAAACTTGATGACTATATCATGTTCATCAACGAGGTCACTAATTTTAAAAGCCTCAACACAAAACCCACACAGCAATACCTGTCAATTCCACTATATTTTACAAATCCAGAATAACAATATTTCTGGAATAGTTTGTCGCATTAATACCGGTCAATTCAGCCATCTGTAAATCGTCTTCTAATAAATCACAATTGATAAGGATATTAACTAACACTAATGGGTTTTCTACCAAGTTGGTCATGGAATGCAATTAAACTGTAAATATTGAGTGTTAGTTATACACTACAACGTCAGAAACTATAAATCCACGGGCCCAATAAAGCCTGTACAAAAGAAAGAAAATCTACCACTATCGGGCAAAAGGCGTTACAGTCGATCGCTAAAAGCTTCGGTGAGGACTGTTAGGAAAGAAACAAAAAAATTTAATGTTAATTCTAGCTGTATTGGAGATTAACTAGTTAGAGATTTTATAATTCACTACTCTTCGTCTTCCTTAGGCAGCCAAACTTCAACTTCATTACGTGTTCGCCAAGTCATTTAGATAATGAACAAACATTTGTTAGTATTGTCAGGGTTTTCAACTACAACAAGAATTGTAAACAACACAAAAATAACATTGTAGGTTAGTAGTTTACACAGCGGTTAGTCATGGAGCACCGCCGCATTGAGTAGAACTGCGATATTACCCGTCCTCGAACAACCTTGTCCGACAAAATAAACTTTGATGCGCAGCTCACCAATACACTCCCTCAAAGAAACACTCCCACGATTCATGCTTTAGATATCGGAAAACAATTTTTACAATCTTGTTTCGCAAAGCAAAGCATAAGAACAGGAGATCCTTTCCACCCACAAACAATGTAAACGATTTTAATTTGTTGACAAAGTTCAGTTGATGATTCGGCAACATGATAGGGCTATTAATGCGTAAGATGGCCCAAAATTACTACACACAACGCAATAAGCTGTTAAACCTTCAACACGAAGGCCAAAAATTGAATATACGAGGAGTGAAAGTTCCATAATATGTTATTGTTTCTTCAGTTGCGAAGCGATGGTGAGCAGACAGTGAAAGAAGCAATCACCGCCATCAATTCATAGTTCGTACACGCCGCAGATGGACGTTTCAGGTCAAAATAGTAATCGAACTAAAAGAAAAAATAGATACATACAAATGCCCAACAGAAGTAGGTTTGAAGGTGTGCTTCGGTAGGTAGTTAAGGAGCAATAGCAAAAAGTAAATGTTAGATCTTATTTACTTTCCCTGCGGCATTTTCTTCTTCCGGGAGTTTATTGCAATAAAACAATATAATAAAAATCCTAAAAAAAAAAGTTCATTGGCCCTAGGACGGATTTTAAGATAACTTAATAGTGAAAAGATAGTTAAAATCAATTTCAGCTTATTTTTTTTTTGAAATAATGTATCCTCCTACTTGCAACAATGCGGTAACCGACTACATTAAATAAAAATGATAGTCATTTTTGTCTGTGAGTTGAATCTAAGATTAGGTTATGTTGTCAATGTGTGTTCATGCTCATTTTTATGTTTGTTTGTTCAATGTTTTCGTACGTATATAGTTTAAAGACAGTTGCGTATTTAACCCTATGTGAGGAAAATAGAATCAGGCTCACACTAAGTCTTCATGTCGTTTTTTCTGCTTTGCTCTGTCGTTTATCCTCTGTTTTGTTCCGTCCTGTATCCCCCCGCTCTCTGTTTCAGTCTGGAGTTTCTATCTGTATCTATTTTCTCTCTTTTTTTTTGTGGGTTAGTATGTACTATGCTTTGTGCTTGCTAAAATTCATTCAATCAATTCAATTCATTTCTCTCTCTTTGGCTTTCCTTTCACTTTCTCTCTCTCTGTCTCCCCCTGCTTCTCTCCAATTCTTTCTATCTCTGAATTCTTTCTGTTTTTCTCTCTCTCGTCGTTCTCTACTCTCTATTTCTTGTGTCTTCTCACTCAAATGTGTGGACCTCTGTACCCCCCCTACCTATATCTCTCTCGCCTGTGTTGTTTCTGTATTATGCCTGATTTTTTAAACTCTCGTCTCTGCTGCTCATGCACTCTCTCTCTCTACTACTCTCTCTGCGTCTCTCTCTACTCTCTCTAATCTCTTCTCTCTCTCTCCGCTCATCTCTTACTCTCTTACTCGTCCTCTCTGCTCTCTAATTTGCCAATCTGTCAACTCGGTCCTTTTAGTGCTACTTCGTCGTATGTCTCGTGCTACTCTACTCTCTCTTATAGCTAACATTATTAAAAACTTTTTCTCCTATGTCTTTTGAAACGACATTAAAACCATATACCATGTTAGATGAACTTGAATTTGAATCTATGTTCTAAAAACCATAAAAGAGTGCTAGATTTAGTTTGTACTTTCTTATGTAGCCGGAAATAAGAAATGGCCAGCAACCAATGACGAGGTGACAGCTGTTTCGCACTCTACGGCGAGTCTCATACACGCTCGCACTTGGATGGGGTCTTTCAGTCCTACCAGATGGATGAATTTACTAGGGAAGATGAGGTAAAAAAGCGCATGGGGGATGTAAGAAGCCCAATCCCGAATTATCTCATGGAAATGAAGTCAAATTCAGTCTCATTTTGCCATGGAGAGGAGGCGTTATTTATTTTGTTTTTCTAGATCATTTCGTACTCATCTTTTTCGCAATTATTTGCACTTCACTTATCTTTATTTTCATGAGATAATGGTGTGGGCTTATCTTCCCCGGCCCATGTCGCTTTTTACCCCGTCTTCCCCTACTCTCTAACACGTTCATAGAAATAAAATAAAGATGTCAAAACAAAAAGGGATGTAATGTGCTGTGTCTAAAAAACACAAAAGCAACCACTGCAAGGGAAAGAAAATTTTAATCATGGAAACAAATCAACTTCAAACACGACAGCAGCACCTATAAAACCGACTAATTTTGTAAGTGAAATCAATAACAAAACACACATTTAATTATCGTAGAAAAGTTCATATCTAATAGATTGAGTGCATAAAAAAAAAACATGTCAAATTTGATAGGATCAAGTCGTGTTTCAGATCGTGCAACATAGGAACCAGGACATCCCTTACTAAATATGAATAGTATATGCTACATATTTTTATCTCTCTTTCCTTTAGTGAAGAATTGAGTACTTTTTAAGGCATTCACAAAACATGAAAATTGTGTCCTATGTTGTTACAAATGGTGATTTGGGGGGGGGGGGGGTTCATGCTTGCTTGGGGGCTTTTTCGCTTTTTGTCAATACATGTTATTTTTTTTTTAACATCTTAAAATCGCATAGTGCCTAAGCGAAACCTGCTATGACAAGAGCATAACGAAATTTCTGATTGTTATAATCTGAAAATAATTTTCTGTTTGAAATACAGTTTTAAAGATACTAGTGGCGTTATAAATCGTCTGCTTTCATAACGTTTAAGCATTCCAATCTTGCATAAGCAATCGAACATTCGTTGCTTTCGTTCTTTTAAAACATAGAATTGAGGTTGACCAGCACCATTTATCCAACGCCTCAGAATAACCCCAAAATATAAAAAAAAAATTGTTTAATTGTTGAATATGACCATTATGTAATTGAAGCAAAGACCACGCTGAGAACTTTGTCGTTATCTTGTTCAATAATGCAATTAGCGTGAGCCTGTCACTTCTGGAATTTATCTCAACTATACATATTTGAACTGTAAGCAAATACATATTAATAGACTTGAGGGTATCTGGATCCAGTCTCGCATGAAATATACTGTTGTTGGGACTTCTTGGGGAGTCGCACTTAACAAACGATTTGACTGCAAACAATGGACTGTTTATATAGGAATGAAATTTCGTTAATCCACAAAGCCAGCATAAGACAACAATAACAGTTGGGCCTTGCCTGCACTGGATAGAAAAGAAATCGTCATCATCACCCTGAACCAGCAATCCGAATATGCTTACATCATAAATATCTTTACATCCACCATGTGTACCTAAAGGCCCACATATGTTCTAAAAGGTCGTAACTTTGTTTTTTGCTCATCTAGCAAATCATCAAAATGGAGTACGTCGCTGTTAAAGCCAAGTTCCAGTACTAGAGCTCTCTATCTTCTCTCTCTCTCTCTCTCGCTCTCTCTCTCTCTCTCGCTCCTTCTCTCTCAATTATCCTACTCTACTTCTCCTCAACTCTCTCATATCTGCCTCCTGCCCTCTCTCTCTCTACTACTGCTTTGTATGTCTCATCTCCTCTCTCTCTTTATAAGGATGGTAGAGATTAACAGCCAACTATCGGTCCTCACAGAATACCTATTATGGTATGTTCAGTACTGAAGAGGAAAACCAAGATACTATAGTTGTTAACGACATCACTACCCTCCCTTTGTAATACGCAGTGCTCTGTTTGTAGACAAGTGACCCCTTTTCTAAAAAGCGTATATAATTTAGTTCTTCATACAATCTAAAATTTTTTTTTTTTGTTACTGTTAGACTAGTGTCTGGAGTAGTCCCCCCCCCCACCCCCCCCCCCCCCCCCCATTCTCGTAAATATTAAGTTGATTCTGGAGACCACAAGATGTACGAGTAGAACAAACATATTTACGCGTGCAAATAAATAAATAAATATTTATTGTAAGCGGTAAGGTAAAATTACTGATAATCACTGAAACTTAGAAACCATGTTTTCCAAATCTGTTGACTTTCACCACTCAGTATATTAACAGAGAAAACTATTAAAGGTGACATGCAAGAAACCCTGCTTGACCCTCCATCATGGACAGGAGAGACAGAGACACATAGCGGAAAGATAGAGACAGATATTTCCGGTTCCGCATATGTATATCTGTCAACATACTATATGATGACTAATTCATATTGATAGATTACTTTCGTTTTCAGCCCCAAATCACCTCTCGCACTAGACACATCCTGATGCAATTAAATGTAAGCCCATGCCATACTACAAATAAATGTGTTTACTAAAGAGTTGCTCTGTTTATGGCAATGATCTTAATTGGACACTAATTTAAGCTTGACACAAAAGTAATGAATACATTTTTCTTTCTGGACAAGTTTCCCCCCTAATTTCAGAAATTTGTGTCGTGATTTTGATTATTGTTTTCCCCAAAACGTGATAAGAACCAATTTTTGTTCAAACAAAAAAACAAAGTCATTTGATATTGAGGGTGGCCGTTTAATAGGCCTGCTGAGCCAAGGCTGAGAAGCTGTCCTATTACCTACCTACCTATACCAGAATCTGGGTGTCTGCCAACATACTCATGATGCAGATGCAGATTTTAAAAGCAGATGGAGAGGACTGTGCGGACTGGCCCCAAGCGTTAGGTTGGGTTGGGGACTGGACTTGGTCCCAGTTTTGCGTTTTAAGAGGTCTGAAAAGCAGTGACACCTGGCGGCTTCAGCCCATAATGCTCGGCGTATCGACTAGGAATGTGACCCCCCCTTCCACACTCCGAACATACCCCCCCCCCCTTTTCCCCCCCTCCAAATATATAAATGTATTTATGCATTATTATTTCTTTATTTACGTTAGTTATTTATCTATTATTGTCCGTTTTTTTTTTTTATTTTCACTGTTTGTCTCGCGATGCGTATGGTGACATTCGTTTTTTGTGTTTTTCAATATAATCAGCCAAATAATCCTTAACCTGATGAAGTTGGCTGATTAACTGGAAGAAGACGAAGATACAGAAAGATAGAATAGAAAGAGAAATAGCAAAGCACGAGAACATGGGCACACAGCAGAAAGTATATGCAGAGACATCAGAAGACAGAGTACACACACAGAGAGAAAAGACTAAACAGAAAAAAGGGCAAAGAGAGAGACAGAGAGAGTGTGAGGGAAAAAAATAGCATGAATTTTGATTTATGCAACATGAGGTTAAAGAGACATTGCCTAAACGGTTTCTAGTATCACATCCGGTGTGCTTTTGTCACTTCTTTCGCGTTGTAAGCACACTCTTCGGCTGTGGAGGTTGTACTATTGTGGCAAAGAAATTCAAGTTGAGGTTCTTGGTGAAGATTTCGTTTTATCATGTAAGTTATTAAATGATGCATTCCTGTTGTTCCCTTTATCGACATTTTAAGAATAACGATACTTCTTCGCCACTTAGGAAGCCAACTTTGTCTTCATAACGTTGAAGAATTCTGCTTGCACTTACGCTCAACTCTACGTCATACCACCTCCCCCACCTCCCCCCCCTCTACACAAAACCTCTCTTAAAACCCATCTTGTTCCTGGCTGCCGCCATAAAATATTTGAGCAGTTGTCTTCGTTGATGTAGCACGCTGACGGGACAGATGAATAAGAGGAATGGTGCTGTGTTTTGTTTGCTGTAGTGTAGGACTGTGAGTGTGTGTGTGTGCGTGCTGCTGTGTGTATGATGTGTTGCTAGTGTGTTATGTTCGTTTCGAGCGATGACATGTGTGATCGTGTGTGTTGCGTGTGTTTGGTTTTGTGGGTTGTGTGTGGCAACGCATGTGTGTGTGTCTGTGTTTTCACTTTGTGTGTGGTCGGTCTGCGTGTGCGTACGTTTTGTGTTGTCGAGTGGTGGTTTGTGTATGTGTGTTGGTGTATGTGGTCAAGTCCATGCGGCTCGGTTGCTGTGGCTTGCCGAATGGGGTTTATGCAAACGTGATTGGCTTCGATAAATGTGTGTGTTTATGTGTGTGCGTGGCGCAGTTATTTTGTTTGTGTAGCCCAACGTAGTTATGAGGAGATGGAGAGAGTGAAGGAGAGAGGTGAAAGGAGAGAGGAGCGAGTTGCTTTGAATATGCGCTGTACGTTGACCCTAGGTTAGAGATGCTCCACTTTGTTAATGCTTTTTGTTGTCTGTTGATGAAATCATTGATTGTAAAGCGCTTTAGGACTCAATCGTCGACGAGTTAAAGCGCTATATAAATGATACAATATTATTATTCTTATTACAGCGACGCGAATTTGTCCAGTCTCCACCAGAGAACGTACGAGTTACGTCCCTTTGGTGAAGTGAGAGTTCATAGTCAACTTAAAAGTCTATTTATGCATAGGCTTTCAATTGATGCCTGTTTCACCATTCAATGTTTCTGTGGTAGACTTAGAAAGTTATGTGTGACGTGAGTGGGATAGGTGATGCATGCGAACGACTAAGTCAATAGATAGCATTCTGGATCGAGATACTCGTAGACGTTGGGTGATTTCGCACCAGAAGAGCGTCTTCCTAAGCATGAGCTAAAGGCTAGGTTGACCAGAGGGGATGTCCTACCACAGATGTCTTGTAGGCCAGGCTATATCCAAAGGTACTGATTAACTCTAAAGAGAGAAGAGTGCCTCTTAGATCTGGAAGCACCTAATGCTGCCACTCTTTGGAATAATTCATGGGACGGGGCCTCCTATTGTTCTTCTGCCAGAGAAGTGTTCGGAAGTGTCGGAACTCAATTGAATAAATATTATGCACACATACTTGAAACAGTCGATCATGTTACACCGAACTTACGCCTGTTTGTTCTTTTTGAGACTAGGGGGGAGATGAAGATGGGTAGACTGCTCAGGATAAGGTTGTCCTTGAGTAATGGGCTAAGAACTTTGTTGCTCTGCGTTGGACGTCTTCAACCTCGGCGCAGTCGTCTTGTAGTTGTAGGGTTGCCTCAAAACTGAAGTTAGCACATACTTCCTAGAATTAAGTCGAGCCAAGAAGCTTAAAAGTTGTACAAGAGATTCGTCACTCAAATAATCAAATGTCCTTCGCATAAACCCTACTACTCTGTTTGCTTTCGCTGTAACTTGAGACACATGATCCTTCACACTCAGTTTATTGTCTATGTATACTCCCAGTGGTCCTTTTCACAGCTCACTCTTCAAGTAGATAATAAAATGTGTAGCGACTTCTCTCCGTGAGTAGCCCTTAGTTTTGTCATATATTAGTACATCAAGTGGACTATTTAAGCCCACAGCGTGCTCGATGGCCCGTAAACAAGATCGACTAATTCAAAAGTAATTATTTACCACAAAGGTTCAAAAAAGAAAATTCTAACGTCGCCACATTTGTTGTCCCTACAATCCTCAGCAATAAACGATTAAGCCTACCGATTTGGCACACATTTCTGCCCTCGTTTTTCTGCACAAAAGGAGTTCGGCTATACCCTTGCGAAAGTGGAAACGATCGACAAACGCTGAGGTCTGACAATACTCTTTGGCTCCTATCAACGACCAACTTTATTAGGAAATATCTTCTGTTTGCTTCGACGGCCATAGAATTTCAGACTTAAAAGCGAAAATAGTTTCTGTGTGTGATTCAAATACCAGTTTTTGTCCTCTTTTCCCCCATAAAAACATATACACAGATTATCCTACAGAGCATCACTCTTTTTTTTAATGCTTATTTTTCTGGTAAATTAATTGAGTTTTGTCAAACTTTACAATTAGTCGTTGATTCTTCAGCCTCAGAAGAAAATATGTCACAACGACATTTCTCTTCAGCCCTGTATCAAGAAATAGACCAATGTTTAAAAAAATTGCGCCAATTATTGACAGAAAACGCATCTTTGCAGCAAGTTAACTATTTTTCTCTCATTTTATGACAACTACTCTGAGAATTTTTGTTTCTTCTCGTACCTACACTTTAGTTTAGCCTTAGGGGGTAGTACGAAAAAGAAAGAAAATAAGTTTGAACAGCAAAGGTAGGGTAGAAAGTGAACTGATGATGTACAGTTATGGGGAAAAGGTAGAGCCCAAGATAGTCAGGAATAATTTAAGTATTTTTTGATACTCCGCTTGCTATGTAGAACTAGAAGGATAATAATTTTATGATGGATTTAAAATTTCAAGGAAATCAGTCAGATATTGAAGAACTGATTGACCAACTTACTATATATAAAAGGGGGGGGGGAGATGTGTTGATAGAGGCGCACAAGAAGAGTTAAAAAAGTCATACATTCGACCTCGTTTAAGTGCCCTGACTAGCCCGGAGACATACTGGGCCCCACATGATCACATGCCAGTGTGTCACGGAGTGTGTAATGCATGACGTTAAGTACCCCGGATCAGCTGGGGAAACACTCCATGGCATGCGATGCGACAAATGGACTGTAGGCCAGAAAGGACACTGTGATGACAGACGCAAGGCCACACCCTGATTGCCATGCCAGTGACAATAGTTACACACATTACTCAACGCTAGTTATCTAGCAGGCACCAATCCGGCTGGACCGCGTGACACCTGCGAGCCCACCCCGTGGTGAAAACCCTGTATAACGCACAGCACCTGGCCCTTCCATTTACACGATATACTCTTCTGTAGCCACTATGATCACCCAGTATGAGCAGCTATCTCAATGTTTCGATGTGAGAGTGAACGCGATGTGTGTGGGATACCCCCAGGGGGGAGGGGACGAAAGAGACGCACTATATTGAACTGGTTTCAGCATGGACTACCTGGATAGGATTCTCGAACTGCCAGCCAGTTAAGAATGATCTGGAGGACAACTTGTTTATGGACCCCCAGAGCAGCAACTGTTCTACTAGCAGGGCCCCATAGTGCAGGTGAAGATTTAATTGCTGTAGAGCATTTTCACAAAAAACTGCTACTGCTGTGCAGTATCTTGTTACCATACCATAGAGCGAGAGACATGCTGGCCCGGATGCGTCAATCTCCCATGATCAATGATATGCACTGACGTGGTGATTGACGCGAGAGATGATTCATTCTTTCTGTGCAGGGAGTTTCGTTAGGAAGGTGCTTCATGCAGTTGATAATGAGAATGTCCATGTGCTGAAATTGTGTAGAACGTCAAAGTGAGGCCGGGGCTTCAGTTCGTCGATTGTTCTGCAGAAGAGGCGCCATTTCTTAGCCATAGTTTTGATGAGGTCTGCTTAACGCGCAATCATATGTGCTGCCTAAATTGTTTCACCTTCATTACACACGCAATTCTTCACTATGCAATGTCTAAACATGGTCTCTACATGGTATCATGACATATTTGTATCAAGTGCACTCGACCACATACACCCTGCATGACGAAGTCCTTCACATATCAGAGGACAGCAGATATATCTTGGCGTCACCCTAAACAGCAACCTGACCTAGTCAAAGCACACCGCGGTGACAGCAGGAAAAGCCAACAGGAGCTCCTTCACACACCCTCCACAAGAGCGGCCACAGTCACTTTTGACTATTCTGTCACTGTTACTTTAGGAGATCTGCGGAAATGCGCACTGAAGTACTAAAAAGAAGAAGAAAGTTGACAGAAGAAGAAGACAGTAAAGCCTGGCCCAGCCAGCCGGGTTCCGCTAATCGGCCCCTAACTTGCATGCAGCACTTCAACGCGGGAATGGCGGGACGGAATGCACTATGGCCCAGCCAGCCAGGTGCCGTTAATCGCAGCGACCGATCGTGATCTACTCACCACGCCCCAATTGCGACATTAAAAAAGACCAAACCTAAGGCGCGTCGAGCATCTACGCGGAAGAGGTTATTACTTGACTTGCGAGAACCAGTGACAGCGAATGGTCAATGCCACTAAGTTCCTATAGCCTTGAACAGTCCTGCATCCGAAAGGCTATGTTCCATGGAACCTTGATGGACCCTGGCCGGGCAAACTGAGCCATGCTGTCTTTTGTATGCCCGTTGTAGCCTTCGGCCACAGTAAATGTGATGGTCAGCTGGCTTGGTGTCGGGCTCGACGCTGGTAGCTCCTTTGGAGCCAGGGGTCAGTTCTGTCTTTCATGAGCCTTGAGTCTCCCGGTTGACGAGTTCGTGTTGTAGTTTCATGCTATCATGGACACCTCACTTGCTGTTTCTCTTCTTTTTTTTTGTTGCAGTGAGGGCCACTTCAGTTGTTCGAGCATAGATGACACGCTTGATGTATTTCTGAAGCGGCGTAATGCACATCTTGCTGCAGGAGTTCACTGCTTAGTCAATAGAAACAAGAGTCACAAGATATATATTATAAGAACCTCGCTTGTTGTTTGTTTCTTAACTTAAAGATATTGATTTTTGTATGAATCCTGATTCAGTGATTGTCACTGTGCTTGCAGGTGTCGCTAGAGCATGAGATCTTGCTGCACCCTCGTTACTTTGGCCCCAACCTGCTGAACATTGTCAAACAGAAGCTCTTCACAGAGGTGGAAGGAACCTGCACAGGAAAGTACGTTGTGTAGCTTTAAAAAAAATAAAAAAAATTTATTCAAATTTATGATCATGATTTTTGTTTTACATGAGTTTTTAAAAGCAAATTCTCTGTCAATTATCGTTGCTTTGGATTATTTATTAGCAGATTCTATGGTGATCAATATTACAATTACTTTCATTTTCTGACGATTATTTTATAAAGTGAATTGCATAATGCATTTCATTTGCTTTGGATTATTATAACAGAAATCTAGGAAAAGGAGACAAGCTTTCTATAAATTCTAATTCTGTTACCCTGTAATTAAAATATTCTTCATTGAACTTGTAAAAAAACCAAATTTAAATTTATGAAAATTAAAATGAATTGGCTGATTTGCAGCTTTAAGCACACTGTACTGAAGAATTGGTAAGGGGTTTTTGATTTGCAGTTTTAAGCACATCACACTGATGATGATACCATTTTCTTATTGCCTGCGTCTTACCAGGTATGGGTTTGTGGTTGCGGTGACCACCATAGACAACATACGCGTAGCACGCACGTGTCTCTTCATGTCAACCTCACACACACAGCTCAGGGCGGACGGCTTTGACGGACCGGCCGTCAATTACGCCACCTCCCCGCGCACCAGCAAAGCCATTGTGCACAAACATTCCTGTGTCACTAATACACTAAAGGGAGAGGTACTGGATGCTGTGGTCCACTCAGGTCAACAAGGTAGTGAGTGTGTGTGTTGTGAGCGTGTGTGTGTGTGTGTTTGTGTGATCTACCTTACATGTATTCTATCTTAAATAAAAAACAGGAATACAATAGATAAATAAAAAGGCCCAATACAAATTATGCCGATCTTCAAGAGACGGCAAAGAAGGCTGCCAAGACACTGGGACTATCAAATCATTAAACTTCACATATATGCAGCTTGCCGTCATCCATTAAGTTACTTCACAAACTCTGGGGCGACACACAGAGCGGATCCGGAGATGCATGGCGATCGCACAACCCGTTGAGGACGAATGTGCCCGGAATCCTGTACCACTCAAAGAGTTTTCACAAGAGGTTTTGATTTCTGAACGTGTGTAACCAGGCTTTCCGGTGGGCACAGTCATAACCCTCATTTTTCAGTTTGCTTTGATCTTTGCTTCTCTTGAAATCATACCAATTACATGTGCATAGACTTTATATTCAGATTTGGTTGTAGAGGGGTGTCAAAACATCAAAGATCGGAGATGTGAAATTTTCCATTCCTTCTATTGTGTTAGCTGTTGTTTTCGTCTAATAAGGAGGTACAAACGTACCGGGAAGGTAATGGAATCTGATATTTAGTCCGATCGTTTAGTGCATGGTATGTTGCTAATCTTTTCTGAATAGATATTGATCTACCTAACTCTTTATAACTTGGTTTTGGTGTATTATTGATACGCTCGAACATAGTACCTACCGCGCTCAAACTGCCCAGTCCCACACAACAAGGGGCGAAGCGAACTAAATCAGGCCAGTCCCGAGTGATGAGTAACCTGATAGGCTTAGTGTACAAATAGCACATCCATGCCCTGCTGCGGACTGTCCACTCTGTTAAGAATCATTGATGTTGTTGTTTTGTCGAGAAATGAGTCGAAACTTTACGACGCAGTGACAGACAGCTTGAGATAAACATAAGCTGTTGATGGGGTCCTATAAAACAGTCTAACTAATCTAACTAGTGTAAATGCCACGTGGGCAATAAGGTGTAAGAAACATCACCGTGCCATGAAAACATAAAAAAAAACACAAAAAAAAAAAAAAAAAAAAAAAACCTGATGTCGGTTAATTTCTCTTTACATAGCATTATTATCATTACCATGCATCAAGATACACTCACATTGCCACAACTAACATGCAGATGTTCAAACCATATAGTTGCTTTATTTTATTGCATCAAGTGAAGATTTTAGTTCTAAATGCTTATAAATAGCCCAAACATATCATCCTAACGTCTGATCCACCTTAACCCGAGAAAATGGCAAAAAGTTGCTTTACTGGAACCTGAACATTTTACATTAAAAAAAAAATTGTGACATAGAGTAACTCGTTGTAATGAAATTGCAAATGATAAAATATAGAACACGCTAACAATTCAGATACTCAACGGTAGTGTCACTGCTGATAGAATCCTTCATTATTCAGCATTCGGAAAAATGTCATTTTATTCGGAAAATTACACGCCTAATCGCACGAAAATTGAAGTCATACATAATGATACCACATTCCCGCTGCTAGTGGACAGGACGGCTAATAAAGTGCCGTTGTAGTTGGTGCAATAAGACACAGTTCCATTTATCAGCCCAAAAGACAACAAACTAGTAGGTACATAACTACATCTGAGAATGTGGTGCAAATTTTGTTTTAAAAACATGTAGGCCTATACCTATGATTTTGCGAACCATTAACAATATATTCATATTTGCGAAAAATCATTGAAATTTATTTACTCTATACAAAAGATCACCTCTCCTCATTTGAGTCTATGACTAGACTGCGCCCAAATCTAAAAATATTGGAACTAATGATTCTTACTACTGAGTCGTGTCGATTCCATTGCAAAGGCACGGTTTATTTCTATACAGTTAAGGCCAGTACAGTTCATGTTTCTATTAAATTTATACTTCTCTAATTAATTCAATAGTGCACAGATTCCAACAAATAGCTCACGACTTTCTTACTTGGAGAACTATATTATTTGCGGATGGGTGGAATTTTCTTGTTACGATGAAGTGGTTAGTATTATTTTAGATCCGCATGCAGTGGCGTCTCGCCAGCGGGTGCATGTGAGGTCATGACCTGAAACACTGAATTCTGGCAATTTGATGCTGCTTCAGGCAGCTGAGTTGCATAAAGAGAGGCTCCTTGTTCTGAGACTTGTGCTTCTCTAGGTATCAGCTATGTACTCAACGTGTACTATGATGGGAAGTATCAGGCAAACTCTTTGGTCACCGACCATGCACACACACACCATAGTCACACCTGATGTACTACACTGGTCAGTGGTTTGCCTGAAGAGAAGGCTCTTGTGTGGACTTGTGCTGTTGAGGTATCAGCTGTATCAAGGGTTATGATGGGAAGTTCAGGCAAAAGCTTAGGTCACTGCATGCACCTATGGTCACTGATGTCCACTGGTCAGTGGTTTGCCTGAAGAGAAGGCTCTTGTGTGGACTTGTGCTCTTGAGGTATCAGCTTTTTCTAGGGTTATGATGGGAAGTTCAGGCAAAGGCTTGGGTCAGTGCATGCACCCATGTCACTGATGTCCACTGGTCAGTGGTTTGCCTGAACAGAGAAGGCTCTTCTGTGGACTTGTGCTGTTGAGATAGCAGCTGTATCAAGGGCTATGATGGAAAGTTCAGACAGAAACTTTGGTCACTGCATGCACAAGTGACACTGATGTCACATTGGTAATTGGGCTTTTGCCTGAAGAGAAGGCTCTTCTGTGAACTGGTGCTCGTTGACTGCAGTATCAGCTAGCAAGTGTTATTGATGGGAAGTTCAGGCAAAAGCACTGGGTCACTGCACTGTACCAATGTCACTGATGTCCACTGGTCAGTGGTTTGCCTGAAGAGAAGGCTCTTCTGTGGGACTTGTGCTGTTGACGGTCAACATCAGCTGTATATCAAGTGCTTATGATACGGGGAAAGATCCTCAGGCACAAAGCTTGCGGGTCACTGGCATGCACACCCATGGTCACTGATGTCCATGGTCACACCGATCAGCCCTGGTATGCCTGACAGAGAAGGTCTCTTCAATAGAGACTTGTGCGGTTTTAGGTAGCAAGCCTGCTATCAAGTGAGTTATGATGGACCTGTCATGTTCAGGCAAAAGCTTGGTCGACACAGACATTGCACACACATGGTCACTGATGTCCACTTGGTCACAGTGGTTTGCCTATGAAGAGAAGGGCTCTTCTGTAGGGACTTGTGCCTTTGACGAGTAGCAGCTGACATCAAGAGGTTTATGAGGGAAAGTTACAGGGCAAAAGTTGGCGTCACTGCATTGCAACCCATGTCACTGATGTCCACTGGTCAGTGGTTTGTCTGAAGAGAAGGCTCTTCTTGTGCTGTGGACTTGTGCTGTTGACGGATCACGCAGCTGTTAGTCAAGGGTTATGATGGAAAGTTCAGGCAAAAGCTTAGGTCACTGCATACACCCATGGGTCTCGCTTACTCCGTTAGCCCTGATTTGATTATCAGAGCTGGCTTTTTATTTGAAAGAGGGTAAATTAATTGGTATATAAATTATTATTAGCGAAGACCGAGTACGGTGATAAACATCACTCGAAATAGGATAAAAACTGTACCTGTTTTGACAGGTGGGGCTGTTCACAGATGTAGGTCCTCTGTCCTGTTTCATCTCCCGGCATGTGAGTATCATGGCTTTCTTTTGTTTTCGTTTTTTTGAAGGAACTGCTATTTACACATTTACAAACAACATGATATTTCCTGGAGAAGTAGAAAGCGATTGGGCTGTGAAAACAAAAAGGCTCATGTTCTAATTCATAATGTTCAAAATATCTTTGAATAACTGAAATTCATTCTGAATCAACGAATGGAATGCGATGGAAATTATATGTAGCGTCGTCAAAACTGGGGGTTTAGGGTGTGAACAGAAACATTAGGGGAAAGAAGAAAAGGGGCTTAATTTTAAAATTAATTTTACATCAAACGATGAAAACAATGTCTTCTTTCAGTTTTGCTTGGTTTTAATAGATAAAGCCTTAAAAATGAAACATTTTGGTGATTCTTTTTCTTAACAAGAAACTTGATTAAGGGGTGAAAGATTGAATTTCTTTCAAGTCAATAATGTCATTTGGATTTGGACTGTTTGCAGTCTATTCCTGCTGACATGGAATTTGATCCTAACTCTACACCCCCCTGCTACAAGACCAAAGATGAGGTAAGTTGTGAGACTTTGTTGCTTTGATTTAAGCATCATTTAAGGGATCAGTATGCATGAAATTCAAAAGGCAAGGTACCGACTTTGACTTTATAAAATAAAGTGGTTGGAACGGGCCGGTAAAGAGATGTTTGTGCAGTGGCGGTTAGAAATGGGAAAGATAAATCATTTTTGCAGTGTAATCCCAAAGAAATCGGTGATTGAAAATCGTTGAGATGTTTTTGCTCGCAATGCTAGCAGAACATTTGATTGATCGCTTTTGTGGATGTTTGATGGATAGCTTCCCTTACTCTAAATCATTGCACAAATTGCATACAATTTAAAGACCACAGATTCTGCCAGTAGGGCTTACGAAAAACAATGTTTGGAGAGGAAAGCAAGCAAAACACATCCATATGATTGACGCACACACATACAGTACTGCTTTCTTGTTTTTATCATCTGAGGCTGCTGCAAAATGGTTTAAACATGCAAAGGTGAATTGCCATTTTCTTGAAATATGAAAGGAGAGAGCATGTCTGCCCTCTTATTTTTCATTCCTTTTTTCTGCTTTCTCTAGAGCTATATTTTAGAAGAACAATAACAACAGTGGAAAGAGTTCAGTGACAGAGACAGATGAATGAATGCCTAAGAAACAGCAGCTGAACTGGTTCCCACTTTCACAACGAAGAAAAAAGGCTCGGCTCACCAATTTCTTAAAATTTCATTGTGGAGAATTGGTGATAAACTCTACCAGGCAGCCATCCCACACTGCCCCTCCAACAAGATCAACTAGGTTCCTGCATTTGCCCGAGTCATACCAGCTGACCAGGCTAATGACATGGACTTCGTACTGCCGAAAGCAGTCCTTACTCCGCTTGGACCAATGTACGTTTCTCGACTGGTTTTTTTCTTTTCTTTTTTTTTTTTGTCTAGCAAGGTTCCTCTCGTGCTCAGTTGGACCACGTCAAGTCGGAAGCAACTTGCAAACACCCGGATCTAATGACTCCCCCATCCCCTTCCCCCATTGTTGTGCCCTAGCCACACCTTTGTTCCCCTATGCCCACGCAGTTCCATGATTGCCGCTGCTCTACCCACACTTGTGCCCCGTAGCACTTCCTGATTGATGGAGTCTCGGTACACTACGTATGAATTCGCTGAGCAATGGCGAGAGCCTGAGATTGTGCTGATGCGAGCGTGGTGATGACACGTGAAATACTTACGCCCCCACCCCTAAAGATAATTATGAGCTACTTTCGCTCTATATATACTCAAGTAGACCCAATACATGAAATTTCACGTGAATCATCGTCACACATCCTCACAATCGCATCAGAGTTGACTGATTGAATCATCACTGTGAATGATAGCACGACTCTTTTACTCTCCTCATAACAAACACAATTGTGAAGAGAAAAAATCTAAGCGTTTCGTATGAACCTCTTGCAAGTTACAACATCGTTCGAGTGATGACCAACGTATATTATTACGTCCTCTATAGCAGCATAACTAAGCGCGTAGAACCTTTCAATTGTACTCTCTTCACAGTTGCTGCACACAAAGTTATATATACGTTCCCTCTACTAAATGCTCCAGTACCTTTGCACACCAGATGTATATATATGTCAGTGCTAAGTAGCGATTTTGCAGTATTAAAAAATTTGGCGGCAAACCAGCGGCGCATGCGCAATAATAGGCGGCAGCAAAAGGGGTTAATCGTTAGAGTCTTCACTATGACGAAGAAGAAAACACTTGCTTTACTTTCAATTAACAGTCTGTGGATGTACAGAGTTATTTCTATGAACATAACTAAAGTATTGAATGTGTCCTGCGTTTCAATTTGGTAGTTACTTATCTATTTCCTTATTTTTTTCATTTTCAGGACCAAGTTATTCAGCAGGATGATGAAATCAGGATAAAAATTGTTGGAACTCGCGTGGATGCCAAGGACATAGTAAGTTAATTATTAGCAACTCATGAATTCATCTTTTCGACCAAAACAATCTGTCATTTTATCAACCTCCGATGCTTAGGGTTATTTTTTATTATTTATCTGATTACCCAGTTTGCTGCTTTGGTGACCCTATCACAAAGTAAAAACAAACAACAAAAATAGACCTGCTTATTCAAATAGTTATTCTGACTATTTTAGGATAAACTTTCTGATGTCGTGGCGCTTTTTACATTTATAGTGCATTTTTTTTTTTTTCCTGAATATACCAATTTCTTGGATCGGGGGCATCAGCCAACTTTCATAAATAACATGAATGTAAGAAAACTAGTTTTCCCTTTTCTTTTCTTCTTGTCTCCATATACCTCTATTCCCCCCCCCCCACCCCCCTCCCCCCCCCCTTACTATTTTTTTGTACATTTTGAATTTTCGGAGTTCTCACCTTCTCTAAGAAGAAAAACACTGCTATCACCTTGCATGTATATTAATGTAGTGTGTCCCTATAATGTGTTTCGTAATACCAGTAATTAAATGATAATTACAGTAATAAGTGGTAATCATACACACAGTAGTGTTTATAAAATCTTTTTTTTTATTTTTTAAAGCGCTGACCACGTTTTTGTGTTTCAGTTCATGCAGCACATCTGGCTCTATGTGCATGTGCTACACGATCTTGTTTCGTGCGTACGCGTAAGCGTGACGTGCGATATTTAGAGTACAGACTCTGGTTTATTTGTACGAAATCTCTGTTGTTTAGTTTCTTTTTTTTAGATCAGCTGCTGGTCCACTAGTCTCCAGATTGCTAGATCCAAATCTGTCTGCCAGGGAGTACAGCCATTTTTTATTTTGTGTGTCCCCGGCTTTTCTGGGAATAAACTCCTCACACACAGGTCCTTATTTCTTTGTAGGTGTGGCACCTCTAACCAAAGAACATAGAATTGTTGTATGATAAGCACAAGCCTCGGAAGCACAATCTCTTCTCCACAGATACAAGTAAACCTGTACACATGATTGTCACACGCATTGTTCTGCTCTTTGTCGTGCTGTCTGCGTGCTGAGTATTGCAGAACTTGTATGATTGAGAATTGCAGACGTACAAACGAACACTCTTTGCGCTGGTACTCATTGCGTCAGTGAAGTTGCACAGTTCTGTTTCACATTTGTTTGTTCCCACATAAAGTGCGCTCAACACAATGTCCTGTACTGCACTCTGCCAGCATCACTGTCATCAATCTATATTCACACATACATAGGTCTGTCGTACCTCTATATGTATAGGACATTAATATCTGGTGATAGGTATAAGACTATGTTATATTGATGAAGATGATGCCGATGACACTTTGTAACGCACTTTTGTGGAAGAAATCGACTGACACACAGGACTGCACCGTCACGACACAATAGTACCCACACAAACAAATACACAAGTGTCAATTTTCCAGTGACATATATTTATTAACGAGACAAACAACATGTAATATATTTCAAACAAAAATGTCTTTTTCCAAACAACATACTAAAGTAACAACAAACACGCTGTCCTCTCATTCACAGTCGTGCTGTCTTCAAAATCATTTGAAGACTACTCTGGCTACGACTGTGAAGACTGGGGACGTATTGTTGGTCAATAAGTTGTTTGAAAAAGACATTTTTGTTGCACATGTTGTGTATTTGTTTGTGTGGTATTGTGGAAGAAAGGTTATTAGCCATTACGAAATGGTAGGTTTTGTGAGAAAATAGTACCGTAATTTTCGGAGTATCACTAGGCACACAACAACAGGATCGGTCACACAAAACGGAAGTCGAATATTTGAAAGGGGAGCCAACTCTTCGTTTAGACTAGCAGTAATGTCGGTCGGTCAAAAGAGCTTTACCGGACAGGTAAAGGGCTTTGAGGTTTTACTTTCTTTGCGAGGGTTGTGTATCGCCCTATATAAAATTATCGGCGCCTTTTTTGTTTCTTCGGTTTCCAGAGTTTTCTTGAAAATGGCCTATTTGCCTTATGCCTACACAGTGCCGCCTAATGTCCGAAATAATACGGAATGCGTTGCTGACTTGCACAATACGTATACATCTTTTACGGACATATAAAGGCGCAACTGATTATAAGACGCACACCCCAATAATGTAACATAAAAATTCGTGTTTTGTTAACGGTCTGTATCTGGCGAATAAAAAAAAAGTATTCGCCCTATAGTCCATAAAATATGGGACATTACACTATTTTCATTCTTAATTCACCAGGGTTGGTCAGCTTGCGAAGCGAACAAGGGCCGGCTGTCGTGGCACTGGTTTCTTCAAAATACACTTCGAGCTGGGAGCGTCATTTTCGTTGACTTCTCTCACCTGAATGGGAAACTCAAGACTGTGTTCATGTGTGTGTGTGTGCAAAACTTGTGTTCGTGTGTGTGTGCAAGACTGTGTTGTCGTGCTTTGATGTGTGTGTGTGTGTGTGGTGTGTGTGTGTCCAATATGTGAAAAATTGAGAATTGCAAGATATAAGGTCAGTGGGGGAGGATAGTAAAGATCTTGAGACAGCCAATCTGAGATCACACAGTTTAAGTTTCTTCATCAAGGCAGCTCAGTGTAGAGTCCATCGCACACAATATA
The DNA here is from genome assembly GCA_017654935.2 of Phymorhynchus buccinoides. Taxonomy (NCBI): domain Eukaryota; kingdom Metazoa; phylum Mollusca; class Gastropoda; order Neogastropoda; family Raphitomidae; genus Phymorhynchus; species Phymorhynchus buccinoides. The sequence continues at coordinate 70,392 of JAGGCT020004085.1, read as the reverse complement.
ATTTATGTTTTAGATTCCAGTTATTTCGCAGTAATTGCTTACTTTAACTTTTGTTCGGTCTTGTCATCTTTGTTGAAGATTATCATTGCGATGTGTAGATTGGAAAAAAAGTCCATTTAAAAAGTCAGTAGTAGAAATGTAAAACAATAGGTTATTATGACAGTTGGTAATATGGACAATTTACCAGTTTGTAAAAAAGCATGTAGATCAGCTCTTAGCTTTGAAGGAAGGGAGAGGAGGGTATTTAAAGTCCACGCAGTGACGCACACCACACACGTATTAAGGCCCCTTGGTTTTTTCTGGGTTGCGTGACCCCATATATCAAATTGAGGGGGGCGGGGGGGCGCGTGGGGGGACTGCTCTTTAAACTGATGATGTGTCGGTTGAATTTGGGGCCATTTATATGGGAGGCAGACTTGGTCAAAACAAGATTTCTTTTCAGTTTATAAGAGGGAAAACACAGTGAAACCCGTGATTTTGGACACGTGATCTGGTGGATCTTTAAAGAAAAGTTTGGTTGTTTTGTTTATTTCTTGTATTGCCTGTTAGGAATCCTTTGCAGTGCTAGTTTCTCTTGGGTGCCCATCTGCTTGAGCGTTCTTGAAGTTCAAACTGACGAGCCGCGACTGCCTAGTCGTCTTATCTACCTGAACCTGACCTGACCTGACCTGCAGAGGCTTGTTCCTCCCGAAACTATGCTTTTAGCAATTCCACCTTAATTTT
>JAGGCT020004085.1:0-69169 GCA_017654935.2 Phymorhynchus buccinoides | reverse complement strand
TACTATAATAAATTGCACTCCCACTATAATAAATTGCACTCCCACTATAATAAATTGCACTCCTACTATAATAAATTGCACTCCCACTATAATAAATTGCACTCCCACTATAATAAATTGCACTCCTACTATAATAAATTGCACTCCTACTATAATAAATTGCACTCCTACTATAATAAATTGCACTCCTACTATAATAAATTGCACTCCCACTGCACTCCCACTATAATAAATTGCACTCCCACTATAATAAATTGCACTCCTACTATAATAAATTGCACTCCCACTATAATAAATTGCACTCCCACTATAATAAATTGCACTCCTACTATAATAAATTGCACTCCCACTATAATACATTGCACTCCCACTATAATAAATTGCACTCCTACTATAATAAATTGCACTCCTACTATAATAAATTGCACTCCCACTATAATAAATTGCACTCCCACTATAATAAATTGCACTCCCACTATAATAAATTGCACTCCTACTATAATAAATTGCACTCCCACTATAATAAATTGCACTCCCACTATAATAAATTGCACTCCTACTATAATAAATTGCACTCCCACTATAATAAATTGCACTCCCACTATAATAAATTGCACTCCTACTATAATAAATTGCACTCCACTCCTCCTACTATAATAAATTGCACTCCCACTATAATAAATTGCACTCCCACTGCACTCCCACTATAATAAATTGCACTCCTATTGCACTCCCACTATAATAAATTGCACTCCCACTATAATAAATTGCACTCCTACTATAATAAATTGCACTCCCACTATAATAAATTGCACTCCCACTATAATAAATTGCACTCCTACTATAATAAATTGCACTCCCACTATAATAAATTGCACTCCTACTATAATAAATTGCACTCCCACTATAATAAATTGCACTTGCACTCCCACTATAATAAATTGCACTCCCACTATAATAAATTGCACTCCCACTATAATAAATTGCACTCCTACTATAATAAATTGCACTCCCACTATAATAAATTGCACTCCCACTATAATAAATTGCACTCCTACTATAATAAATTGCACTCCCACTATAATAAATTGCACTCCCACTATAATAAATTGCACTCCCACTATAATAAATTGCACTCCCACTATAATAAATTGCACTCCCTACTATAATAAATTGCACTCCACTATAATAAATTGCACTATAATAAATTGCACTCCCACTATAATAAATTGCCCCCTACTATAATAAATTGCACTCCCACTATAATAATAAATTGCACTCCCACTATAATAAATTGCACTCCCACTATAATAAATTGCACTCCCACTATAATAAATTGCACTCCTACTATAATATAATAAATTTGCACTCCCACTATAATAAATTGCACTCCCACTATAATAAATTGCACTCCTACTATAATAAATTGCACTCCTACTATAATAAATTGCACTCCTACTATAATAAATTGCACTCCCACTATAATAAATTGCACTCCTACTATAATAAATTGCACTCCCACTATAATAAATTGCACTTATAATAAATTGCACTCCTACTATAATAAATTGCACTCCCACTATAATAAATTGCACTCCCACTATAATAAATTGCACTCCTACTATAATAAATTGCACTCCCACTATAATAAATTGCACTCCCACTATAATAAATTGCACTCCCACTATAATAAATTGCACTCCCACTATAATAAATTGCACTCCTACTATAATAAATTGCACTCCTACTATAATAAATTGCACTCCCACTATAATAAATTGCACTCCTACTATAATAAATTGCACTCCTACTATAATAAATTGCACTCCCACTATAATAAATTGCACTCCCACTATAATAAATTGCACTCCTACTATAATAAATTGCACTCCTACTATAATAAATTGCACTCCCACTATAATAAATTGCACTCCTCCACTATAATAAATTGCACTATAATAAATTGCACTCCCACTATAATAAATTGCACTCCCACTATAATAAATTGCACTCCCTATAATAAATTGCTACTATAATAAATTGCACTCCTACTATAATAAATTGCACTCCCACTATAATAAATTGCACTCCTACTATAATAAATTGCACTCCTACAATACATTGCACTATAATAAATTGCACTCCTACTATAATAAATTGCACTCCCACTATAATAAATTGCACTCCTACTATAATAAATTGCACTCCCACTATAATAAATTGCACTCCCACTATAATAAATTGCACTCCCACTATAATAAATTGCACTCCCACTATAATAAATTGCACTCCCACTATAATAAATTGCACTCCCACTATAATAAATTGCACTCCCACTATAATAAATTGCACTCCTACTCCCTACTATAATAAATTGCACTCCTACTATAATAAATTGCACTCCCACTATAATAAATTGCACTCCTACTATAATAAATTGCACTCCTACTATAATAAATTGCACTCCCACTATAATAAATTGCACTCCCTTTAATAAATTGCACTCCTACTATAATAAATTGCACTCCCACTATAATAAATTGCACTCCCACTATAATAAATTGCACTCCTACTATAATAAATTGCACTCCCACTATAATAAATTGCACTCCCACTATAATAAATTGCACTCCCTACTATAATAAATTGCACTCCCACTATAATAAATTGCACTCCCACTATAATAATAAATTGCACTCCCACTATAATAAATTGCACTCCCACTATAATAAATTGCACTCCCACTATAATAAATTGCACTCCCACTATAATAAATTGCACTCCTACTATAATAAATTGCACTCCCACTATAATAAATTGCACTCCCACTATAATAAATTGCACTACTATAATAAATTGCACTCCCACTATAATAAATTGCACTCCCACTATAATAAATTGCACTCCTACTATAATAAATTGCACTCCCACTATAATAAATTGCACTCCCACTATAATAAATTGCACTCCCACTATAATAAATTGCACTCCCACTATAATAAATTGCACTCCTACTATAATAAATTGCACTCCTACTATAATAAATTGCACTCCCACTATAATAAATTGCACTCCCACTATAATAAATTGCACTCCTACTATAATAAATTGCACTCCCACTATAATAAATTGCACTCCCACTATAATAAATTGCACTCCCACTATAATAAATTGCACACTCCCACTCCTACTATAATAAATTGCACTCCCACTATAATAAATTGCACTCCCACTATAATAAATTGCACTCCCACTATAATAAATTGCACTCCCACTATAATAAATTGCACTCCCACTATAATAAATTGCACTCCCACTATAATAAATTGCACTCCCACTATAATAAATTGCACTCCCACTATAATAATTGCACTCCTACTATAATAAATTGCACTCCCACTATAAATAAATTGCACTCCCACTATAATAAATTGCACTCCCACTATAATAAATTGCACTCCCACTTTAATAAATTCCTACTATAATAAATTGCTTATAATAAATTGCACTCCCACTATAATAAATTGCACTCCCACTATAATAAATTGCACTCCTACTATAATAAATTGCACTCCACTCCTACTATAATAAATTGCACTCCCACTATAATAAATTGCACTCCCACTATAATAAATTGCACTCCCACTATAATAAATTGCACTCCCACTATAATAAATTGCACTCCCTACTATAATAAATTGCACTCCCACTATAATAAATTGCACTCCCACTATAATAAATTGCACTCCCACTATAATAAATTGCACTCCCACTATAATAAATTGCACTCCTACTATAATAAATTGCACTCCCACTATAATAAATTGCACTCCCACTATAATAAATTGCACTCCTACTATAATAAATTGCACTCCTACTATAATAAATTGCACTCCTACTATAATAAATTGCACTCCCACTATAATAAATTGCACTCCCACTATAATAAATTGCACTCCCACTATAATAAATTGCACACTATAATAAATTGCACTCCCACTATAATAAATTGCACTCCCACTATAATAAATTGCACTCCCACTATAATAAATTGCACTCCCACTATAATAAATTGCACTCCCACCTACTCCCACTATAATAAATTGCACTCCTACTATAATAAATTGCACTCCCACTATAATAAATTGCACTCCCACTATAATAAATTGCACTCCTACTATAATAAATTGCACTCCCACTATAATAAATTGCACTCCCACTAAATAATAAATTGCACTCCCACTATAATAAACTGCACTCCTATAATAAATTGCACTCCCACTATAATAAATTGCACTCCCACTATAAATTGCACTCCTACTATAATAAACTGCACTCCCACTATAATAAATTGCACTCCCACTATAATAAATTGCACTCCCACTATAATAAATTGCACTCCTACTATAATACATTGCACTCCCACTATAATAAATTGCACTCCCACTATAATAAATTGCACTATAAATAAATTGCACTCCTCCCACTACTATAATAAATTGCACTCCCACTATAATAAATTGCACTCCTACTATAATAAATTGCACTCCCACTATAATAAATTGCACTCCCACTATAATAAATTGCACTCCTACTATAATAAATTGCACTCCCACTATAATAAATTGCACTCCCACTATAATAAATTGCACTCCCACTATAATAAATTGCACTCCCACTATAATAAATTGCACTCCCACTATAATAAATTGCACTCCCACTATAATAAATTGCACCCCCACTATAATAAATTGCACTAATAATATTGCACTCCTACTATAATAAATTGCACTCCCACTATAATAAATTGCACTCCTACTATAATAAATTGCACTCCCACTATAATAAACTTGCTATAATAAATTGCACTCCCACTATAATAAATTGCACTCCCACTATAATAAATTGCACTCCCACTATAATAAATTGCACTCCTACTATAATAAATTGCACTCCTATAATAAATATAATAACTGCACTCCTACTATAATAAATTGCACTATAATAAATTGCACTCCTACTATAATAAATTGCACTCCCACTATAATAAATTGCACTCCCACTATAATAAATTGCACTCCTACTATAATAAATTGCACTCCCACTATAATAAATTGCACTCCCACTATAATAAATTGCACTCCCACTATAATAAATTGCACTCCCACTATAATAAATTGCACTCCCACTATAATAAATTGCACTCCCACTATAATAAACTTAATAAATTGCACTCCCACTATAATAAATTGCACTCCCTACTACTATAATAAATTGCACTCCCACTATAATAAATTGCACTCCCACTATAATAAATTGCACTCCCACTATAATAAATTGCACTCCCACTATAATAAATTGCACTCCCACTATAATAAATTGCACTCCCACTATAATAAATTGCACTCCCACTATAATAAATTGCACTCCCACTATAATAAATTGCACTCCTACTATAATAAATTGCACTCCCACACTATAATAAATTGCACTCCCACTATAATAAATTGCACTCCCACTATAATAAATTGCACTCCTACTATAATAAATTGCACTCCCACTATAATAAATTGCACTCCCACTATAATAAATTGCACTCCCACTATAATAAATTGCACTCCCACTATAATAAATTGCACTCCCACTATAATAAATTGCACTCCCACTATAATAAATTGCACTCCCACTATAATAAATTGCACTCCCACTATAATAAATTGCACTCCACTCCCACTATAATAAATTGCACTCCTACTATAATAAATTGCACTCCCACTATAATAAATTGCACTCCCACTATAATAAATTGCACTCCTACACTATAATAAATTGCACTCCTACTATAATAAATTGCACTCCCACTATAATAAATTGCACTCCTACTATAATAAATTGCACTCCTACTATAATAAATTGCACTCCCACTATAATAAATTGCACTCCCACTATAATAAATTGCACTCCCACTATAATAAATTGCACTCCCACTATAATAAATTGCACTCCCACTATAATAAATTGCACTCCCACTATAATAAATTGCACTCCTACTATAATAAATTGCACTCCCACTATAATAAATTGCACTCCCACTATAATAAATTGCACTCCTACTATAATAAATTGCACTCCTACTATAATAAATTGCACTCCCACTATAATAAATTGCACTCCCACTATAATAAATTGCACTCCTACTAAATAAATTGCACTCCCACTATAATAAATTGCACTCCCACTATAATAAATTGCACTCCTACTATAATAAATTGCACTCCCACTATAATAAATTGCACTCCCACTATAATAAATTGCACTCCTACTATAATAAATTGCACTCCCACTATAATAAATTGCACTCCCACTATAATAAATTGCACTCCTATAATAAATTGCACTCCCACTATAATAAATTGCACTCCCTACTATAATAAATTGCACTCCCACTATAATAAATTGCACTCCCACTATAATAAATTGCACTCCCACTATAATAAATTGCACTCCCACTATAATAAATTGCACTCCCACTATAATAAATTGCACTCCCACTATAATAAATTGCACTCCCACTATAATAAATTGCACTCCTACTATAATAAATTGCACTCCTACTATAATAAATTGCACTCCTACTATAATAAATTGCACTCCCACTATAATAAATTGCACTCCCACTATAATAAATTGCACTCCCACTATAATAAATTGCACTCCCACTATAATAAATTGCACTCCCACTATAATAAATTGCACTCCTACTATAATAAATTGCACTCCTACTATAATAAATTGCACTCCCACTATAATAAATTGCACTCCTACTATAATAAATTGCACTCCCACTATAATAAATTGCACTCCCACTATAATAAATTGCACTCCCACTATAATAAATTGCACTCCCACTATAATAAATTGCACTCCTACTATAAATAAATTGCACTCCCACTATAATAAATTGCACTCCCACTATAATAAATTGCACTCCTACTATAATAAATTGCACTCCCACTATAATAAATTGCACTCCCACTATAATAAATTGCACTCCCACTATAATAAATTGCACTCCCACTATAATAAATTGCACTCCTACTATAATAAATTGCACTCCTACTATAATAAATTGCACTCCTACTATAAATAAATTGCACTCCTCCTACTATAATAAATTGCACTCCTACTATAATAAATTGCACTCCTACTATAATAAATTGCACTCCTACTATAATAAATTGCACTCCCACTATAATAAATTGCACTCCCACTATAATAAATTGCACTCCCACTATAATAAATTGCACTCCTACTATAATAAATTGCACTCCTACTATAATAAATTGCACTCCCACTATAATAAATTGCACTCCCACTATAATAAATTGCACTCCCACTATAATAAATTGCACTCCCACTATAATAAATTGCACTCCCACTATAATAAATTGCACTCCTACTATAATACATTGCACTCCCACTATAATAAATTGCACTCCCACTATAATAAATTGCACTCCCACTATAATAAATTGCACTCCCACTATAATAAATTGCACTCCCACTATAATAAATTGCACTCCTATATAATAAATTGCACTCCCACTATAATAAATTGCACTCCCACTATAATAAATTGCACTCCCACTATAATAAATTACACTCCCACTATAATAAATTGCACTCCCACTATAATAAATTGCACTCCCACTATAATAAATTGCACTCCCACTATAATAAATTGCACTCCTACTATAATAAATTGCACTCCCACTATAATAAATTGCACTCCCACTATAATAAATTGCACTCCTACTATAATAAATTGCACTCCCACTATAATACATTGCACTCCTACTATAATACAATTGCACTCCCACTATAATAAATTGCACTCCCACTATAATAAATTGCACTCCTACTATAATAAATTGCACTCCCACTATAATAAATTGCACTCCCACTATAATACATTGCACTCCCCCTATAATAAATTGCACTCCCACTATAATAAATTGCACTCCTACTGTAACACACTGCACTCCCACTATAATAAATTGCACTCCCACTATAATAAATTAGACACGCACACAGACACACATGCGTGCACACACAACCCACAAAACCAAAATACACACAAGCACACATTCATGCTCACACACACACACACACACGCACACACAAAACACAGCACAAACCTCTTATTCAATCTTCCCTCACGTGCACACAACGATTGACAACTGATCAAATATTTAGGGTGCAGCATGAAAAAGATGGGTTTTAAGAGAGGTTTTGAATGAGGAGACTGAGTTGGAGTGTCGGAGAGGAGAAGGCAGAGAATTCCACAGAGATGGTGCTCGACAAGAAAAAGAACGTTGGCCAGCAGATTTGAGACGGATGGAGGGAATGGAAAGGAGACGAGAATCAGAAGACGAACTTATTTGGCGAGCTCGGACATAGAGATGAAGAAGATCAGAAAGATACAGGGGAGCTTGATCATTCAGTGACTTGAAGGCAAGGAGGAATTTTGTAGTCAATACGTGATTGAACTGGGAGCCAATGTAGGGAACGAAGAACCGGAGTGATGTGATCGTACCTAGGGGAGCGAGAAATGAGATGAGCAGCATTATTCTGGACCCGTTGGAGCTTAGAGATGAGAATTGATGGACAGCCAGCAAGAAGTGAGTTACAGTAGTCAAGGCGAGACAGGACAAAAGCACATACTAGAGTCTTCAGGGCATCTTGAGAGAGGAAACGGCGGATGGAACTAATTCTTCGAAGTTCTAGATAGCAAGCCTTGCAAACATTGGAAACATGCTGTTTGAAAGAAAGGGTTTGGTCCAAAGTAACACCTAGATTTACTGATAATACTCAGTAAGAGATTAAACTGTCTTGGTCTGTAAAAAAATGTGTGCGTCCCATGGGACAGTGCTGAAATGTGAGAGTCCTCTGGAATTTTAGTGCTTCAGGGATGCACAAATGTGCATTATGGGAAACACTGAAACTTACCTTCGTTCTTGTCTTCTCGCTTGTGCCTCTAGCTCTGTAGCAAAAAACAAAACAGCAATATTCCATTTTAATGACCATTGATAAATAACATTTGGATAGCATAATGTGATAAAAATGTGTGCCTCTAGCTCTGTAGCAAAAAACAAAACAGCAATATTCCATTTTAATGACCATTGATAAATAACATTTGGATAGCATAATGTGATAAAAATGTGTGCCTCTAGCTCTGTAGCAAAAAACAAAACAGCAATATTCCATTTTAATGACCATTGATAAATAACATTTGGATAGCATAATGTGATAAAAATGTGTGCCTCTAGCTCTGTAGCAAAAAAACAAAACAGCAATATTCCATTTTAATGACCATTGATAAATAACATTTGGATAGCATAATGTGATAAAAATGTGTGCCTCTAGCTCTGTAGCAAAAAACAAAACAGCAATATTCCATTTTAATGACCATTGATAAATAACATTTGGATAGCATAATGTGATAAAAATGTGTGCCTCTAGCTCTGTAGCAAAAAACAAAACAGCAATATTCCATTTTAATGACCATTGATAAATAACATTTGGATAGCATAATGTGATAAAAATGTGTGCCTCTAGCTCTGTAGCAAAAAACAAAACAGCAATATTCCATTTTAATGACCATTGATAAATAACATTTGGATAGCATAATGTGATAAAAATGTGTGCCTCTAGCTCTGTAGCAAAAAACAAAACAGCAATATTCCATTTTAATGACCATTGATAAATAACATTTGGATAGCATAATGTGATAAAAATGTGTGCCTCTAGCTCTGTAGCAAAAAACAAAACAGCAATATTCCATTTTAATGACCATTGATAAATAACATTTGGATAGCATAATGTGATAAAAATGTGTGCCTCTAGCTCTGTAGCAAAAAACAAAACAGCAATATTCCATTTTAATGACCATTGATAAATAACATTTGGATAGCATAATGTGATAAAAATGTGTGCCTCTAGCTCTGTAGCAAAAAACAAAACAGCAATATTCCATTTTAATGACCATTGATAAATAACATTTGGATAGCATAATGTGATAAAAATGTGTGCCTCTAGCTCTGTAGCAAAAAAACAAAACAGCAATATTCCATTTTAATGACCATTGATAAATAACATTTGGATAGCATAATGTGATAAAAATGTGTGCCTCTAGCTCTGTAGCAAAAAACAAAACAGCAATATTCCATTTTAATGACCATTGATAAATAACATTTGGATAGCATAATGTGATAAAAATGTGTGCCTCTAGCTCTGTAGCAAAAAACAAAACAGCAATATTCCATTTTAATGACCATTGATAAATAACATTTGGATAGCATAATGTGATAAAAATGTGTGCCTCTAGCTCTGTAGCAAAAAAACAAAACAGCAATATTCCATTTTAATGACCATTGATAAATAACATTTGGATAGCATAATGTGATAAAAATGTGTGCCTCTAGCTCTGTAGCAAAAAACAAAACAGCAATATTCCATTTTAATGACCATTGATAAATAACATTTGGATAGCATAATGTGATAAAAATGTGTGCCTCTAGCTCTGTAGCAAAAAACAAAACAGCAATATTCCATTTTAATGACCATTGATAAATAACATTTGGATAGCATAATGTGATAAAAATGTGTGCCTCTAGCTCTGTAGCAAAAAAACAAAACAGCAATATTCCATTTTAATGACCATTGATAAATAACATTTGGATAGCATAATGTGATAAAAATGTGTGCCTCTAGCTCTGTAGCAAAAAACAAAACAGCAATATTCCATTTTAATGACCATTGATAAATAACATTTGGATAGCATAATGTGATAAAAATGTGTGCCTCTAGCTCTGTAGCAAAAAACAAAACAGCAATATTCCATTTTAATGACCATTGATAAATAACATTTGGATAGCATAATGTGATAAAAATGTGTGCCTCTAGCTCTGTAGCAAAAAAACAAAACAGCAATATTCCATTTTAATGACCATTGATAAATAACATTTGGATAGCATAATGTGATAAAAATGTGTGCCTCTAGCTCTGTAGCAAAAAACAAAACAGCAATATTCCATTTTAATGACCATTGATAAATAACATTTGGATAGCATAATGTGATAAAAATGTGTGCCTCTAGCTCTGTAGCAAAAAACAAAACAGCAATATTCCATTTTAATGACCATTGATAAATAACATTTGGATAGCATAATGTGATAAAAATGTGTGCCTCTAGCTCTGTAGCAAAAAACAAAACAGCAATATTCCATTTTAATGACCATTGATAAATAACATTTGGATAGCATAATGTGATAAAAATGTGTGCCTCTAGCTCTGTAGCAAAAAAACAAAACAGCAATATTCCATTTTAATGACCATTGATAAATAACATTTGGATAGCATAATGTGATAAAAATGTGTGCCTCTAGCTCTGTAGCAAAAAACAAAACAGCAATATTCCATTTTAATGACCATTGATAAATAACATTTGGATAGCATAATGTGATAAAAATGTGTGCCTCTAGCTCTGTAGCAAAAAACAAAACAGCAATATTCCATTTTAATGACCATTGATAAATAACATTTGGATAGCATAATGTGATAAAAATGTGTGCCTCTAGCTCTGTAGCAAAAAAACAAAACAGCAATATTCCATTTTAATGACCATTGATAAATAACATTTGGATAGCATAATGTGATAAAAATGTGTGCCTCTAGCTCTGTAGCAAAAAACAAAACAGCAATATTCCATTTTAATGACCATTGATAAATAACATTTGGATAGCATAATGTGATAAAAATGTGTGCCTCTAGCTCTGTAGCAAAAAACAAAACAGCAATATTCCATTTTAATGACCATTGATAAATAACATTTGGATAGCATAATGTGATAAAAATGTGTGCCTCTAGCTCTGTAGCAAAAAACAAAACAGCAATATTCCATTTTAATGACCATTGATAAATAACATTTGGATAGCATAATGTGATAAAAATGTGTGCCTCTAGCTCTGTAGCAAAAAACAAAACAGCAATATTCCATTTTAATGACCATTGATAAATAACATTTGGATAGCATAATGTGATAAAAATGTGTGCCTCTAGCTCTGTAGCAAAAAACAAAACAGCAATATTCCATTTTAATGACCATTGATAAATAACATTTGGATAGCATAATGTGATAAAAATGTGTGCCTCTAGCTCTGTAGCAAAAAACAAAACAGCAATATTCCATTTTAATGACCATTGATAAATAACATTTGGATAGCATAATGTGATAAAAATGTGTGCCTCTAGCTCTGTAGCAAAAAAACAAAACAGCAATATTCCATTTTAATGACCATTGATAAATAACATTTGGATAGCATAATGTGATAAAAATGTGTGCCTCTAGCTCTGTAGCAAAAAAACAAAACAGCAATATTCCATTTTAATGACCATTGATAAATAACATTTGGATAGCATAATGTGATAAAAATGTGTGCCTCTAGCTCTGTAGCAAAAAACAAAACAGCAATATTCCATTTTAATGACCATTGATAAATAACATTTGGATAGCATAATGTGATAAAAATGTGTGCCTCTAGCTCTGTAGCAAAAAACAAAACAGCAATATTCCATTTTAATGACCATTGATAAATAACATTTGGATAGCATAATGTGATAAAAATGTGTGCCTCTAGCTCTGTAGCAAAAAACAAAACAGCAATATTCCATTTTAATGACCATTGATAAATAACATTTGGATAGCATAATGTGATAAAAATGTGTGCCTCTAGCTCTGTAGCAAAAAACAAAACAGCAATATTCCATTTTAATGACCATTGATAAATAACATTTGGATAGCATAATGTGATAAAAATGTGTGCCTCTAGCTCTGTAGCAAAAAACAAAACAGCAATATTCCATTTTAATGACCATTGATAAATAACATTTGGATAGCATAATGTGATAAAAATGTGTGCCTCTAGCTCTGTAGCAAAAAACAAAACAGCAATATTCCATTTTAATGACCATTGATAAATAACATTTGGATAGCATAATGTGATAAAAATGTGTGCCTCTAGCTCTGTAGCAAAAAAACAAAACAGCAATATTCCATTTTAATGACCATTGATAAATAACATTTGGATAGCATAATGTGATAAAAATGTGTGCCTCTAGCTCTGTAGCAAAAAACAAAACAGCAATATTCCATTTTAATGACCATTGATAAATAACATTTGGATAGCATAATGTGATAAAAATGTGTGCCTCTAGCTCTGTAGCAAAAAACAAAACAGCAATATTCCATTTTAATGACCATTGATAAATAACATTTGGATAGCATAATGTGATAAAAATGTGTGCCTCTAGCTCTGTAGCAAAAAACAAAACAGCAATATTCCATTTTAATGACCATTGATAAATAACATTTGGATAGCATAATGTGATAAAAATGTAGGATAGTTTGTCAGTATGAAAGTCTATCAGGGCTTTATTAACGTAAAGGGAATGATGTTTTAAGGTATAATGTAGGATAGTTTGTCAGTATGAAAGTCTATCAGGGCTTTATTAACGTAAAGGGATTGACGTTTTAAGGTATAATGTAGGATAGTTTGTTAGTATGAAAGTCTATCAGGGCTTTATTAACGTAAAGGGAATGACGTTTTAAGGTATAATGTAGGATAGTTTGTCAGTATGAAAGTCTATCAGGGCTTTATTAACGTAAAGGGAATGACGTTTTAAGGTATAATGTAGGATAGTTTGTTAGTATGAAAGTCTATCAGGGCTTTATTAACGTAAAGGGAATGACGTTTTAAGGTATAATGTAGGATAGTTTGTCAGTATGAAAGTCTATCAGGGCTTTATTAACGTATAGGGAATGACGTTTTAAGGTATAATGTAGGATAGTTTGTCAGTATGAAAGTCTATCAGGGCTTTATTAACGTAAAGGGAATGACGTTTTAAGGTATAATGTAGGATAGTTTGTCAGTATGAAAGTCTATCAGGGCTTTATTAACGTAAAGGGAATGACGTTTTAAGGTATAATGTAGGATAGTTTGTCAGTATGAAAGTCTATCAGGGCTTTATTAATGTAAAGGGAAAGACGTTTTAAGGTATAATGTAGGATAGTTTGTCAGTATGAAAGTCTATCAGGGCTTTATTAACGTAAAGGGAATGACGTTTTAAGGTATAATGTAGGATAGTTTGTCAGTATGAAAGTCTATCAGGGCTTTATTAATGTAAAGGGAAAGACGTTTTAAGGTATAACGTAGGATAGTTTGTCAGTATGAAAGTCTATCAGGGCTTTATTAATGTAAAGGGAAAGACGTTTTAAGGTATAATGTAGAATGAATGAGTCTTTTCACATAGATCGTGATTTTAGACAGCACGCAAACATTTTTTTTTTTGGGGGGGAAAAAAAGGTAAAATAACATGCATAAGAACGACATATTAAAAAAAGTAAAGAAAACTTCTACAGTAGTCTTCCAATAGTTGAGGACAGCATTGCTTTTGCAATTACAGTAATGTCAATTTCTGCGTCATTTAAAATATCCTTGGTATTATACTTACGAAAAAAGTCCATATTAATCATTCGATATTTAGAGAGCAATACTGGGCATTCTAATACCCGGTAGTAAGTGATGAATTGATAATTTATCACTACAAAGACAGTTAGTTTCCAAGTATTTAGTTTTCCATGAATTGAGTCGTATCTTGTACACTAAACTAACTATCGATCTACTGTGCATAAAAATGTTAGATCTAAAGATATAATGTAGGATAGTTTGTCAGTATGAAAGTCTATCGGGGCTTTATTAACGTAAAGGGATTGACGTTTTAAGGTATAATGTAGGATAGTTTGTCAGTATGAAAGTCTATCAGGGCTTTATTAACGTAAAGGGATTGACGTTTTAAGGTATAATGTAGGATAGTTTGTTAGTATGAAAGTCTATCAGGGCTTTATTAACGTATAGGGAATGACGTTTTAAGGTATAATGTAGGATAGTTTGTCAGTACGAAAGTCTATCAGGGCTTTATTAATGTAAAGGGAAAGACGTTTTAAGGCATAATTGTGAGCGAGTTAAATAATAATGACTTTGTGTCTGAAGGCGAGTGGCATAAAAGAAAGGGTAACAAGAGGCAAAGCCTTCAAGGCTCACGTCTGATTTTTATTACTATAGCAGGCATGGGAATTCCCATGACAATTCCCATGCCTGTATAGAGAGAATACTGTTATGTAGACACTTGTGCATCTGAAAACAGAATTAATTTTTATTTTACTGTGTAAATTAAATTATTTCTATGCATTAAATTACCCCTACCCATTTCTTTAAAATTTAATTATATGTATGTTTATATATGCGCATGTAACATAGTGGAGCCCTATTTTTATTTTTGGCAAACAAGTAAAATTGAAAAGCATATTGACCAAGCTTTCAGAAAAACATAGTGACGAATCCCCCCCCCCCCCCCCCCCCCCCCCGCCGGGGTAAGGGGGGTCTAAGGACACCTGTAGTAGGCCTACAGTCTCTGCCTGTAGGTCTAAGCCTCTTACTCTTAGAAAATTAATAATTGAAGTTGCGTAATTCGCAAGGCCATACTCCTGATCTGTTACTGTTTTAAACTGATTGTTCATGCGATGAAAACTTGTTCCACATCATCTACATTTCTTTAAGATATTTTATATTAGTCCTAATATTTTATTTTCGTTTCGTTAATTTCCACAAAGCAAAGGTCAAGGTCACAGCCAGCAAGCTCATCCATGTTTATCTTCCCCTGTACAGTCTTTGCACATGGTGATCAATCGTCTAGGCCTAACAAAGGATTCGTACGTCGAAGGCAGTGAAATCGACGAACCCTGGATTTTCCGTGGTTTTTTTTTTCAAGACTGAAATGAATGTGGGCTAAATGTTAGGTACGTCGTCTTGATTATGAGGTAAGGCGTGATCTCTTATTCTCTAGGCCTAGGCCTTGTTGCCGGAACTGCGATAGGCTAAGTATTGCATGCGCAGAGATGATGTGCGAATGAACACGAACAACCGTTGTCAAACTCAAAGGCGCAAATAAAACGAAACAACCGGGCCGTCAACGCACACTCGGTACATCCATTTGTTACAGAAAATATAAGTTAATGACGTTAAAATGTACCTATTTGTACACACCTGAAGTCTTGTGTTTCTTTTTAAAGAGCGTTTTTGTATATCTAATGGAGAGTCTTCTTTCCAGTATCTCCTACTCGGTACAACACAACAGTAATCTCTGCAACAAATGATTTTCTTTCTTTTGTTCCTTACCGATGTATCTGACTGCTTTGAACGTCATGACTTGAAGGCTCACGTCAAAATCAAGTATCCTGCTAACTCTAACCCTCCAACATCTTATGTTTTTTTGAGAAAACGACAACGTTAAAGTTTCAATGGAGAGTGAGAGTCTTCTTTAGTTTGAAGAGTGTGACTGAGTCAAGGTTAAAGGTTGCACAACAGTAATCTCTGCAACAAATGATTATCTTTATTTTGTTCTTTATCAATGTATCTGACTGCTTTGATCGTCGTGACTTGAAGGCTCACGTCAAAATCAAGTATCCTGCTAACTTTAACCCTCTAACACCTTATATGTTTAGAGAAAATGACAACGTTAAGGTTTGAGTCAAGGTTAAAGGTCGGGGCCACGGACGCAACACACACACACACATACACACAACCGAACATGTACGATACTATAGACTCAAACATGGTACCTTGTCCTTTAGTTACTGCTGACAGCATCAAATACTCTTCCTTATTTCATAAAGGCACAACTGCAATGGAAAGGACACCGCAAAACATGGTACCTTGTCGTTTAGTTACTGCTGACAGCATCAAATACTCTTCCTTATTTCATAAAGGCACAACTGCAATGGAAAGGACACCGCAAAACATGGTACCTTGTCCTTTAGTTACTGCTGACAGCATCAAATACTCTTCCTTATTTCATAAAGGCACAACTGCAATGGAAAGGACACCGCAAAACATGGTACCTTGTCGTTTAGTTACTGCTGACAGCATCAAATACTCTTCCTTATTTCATAAAGGCACAACTGCAATGGAAAGGACACCGCAAAACATGGTACCTTGTCCTTTAGTTACTGCTGACAGCATCAAATACTCTTCCTTATTTCATAAAGGCACAACTGCAATGGAAAGGACACCGTAAAACATGGTACCTTGTCGTTTAGTTACTGCTGACAGCATCAAATACTCTTCCTTATTTCATAAAGGCACAACTGCAATGGAAAGGACACCGTAAAACATGGTACCTTGTCGTTTAGTTACTGCTGACAGCATCAAATACTCTTCCTTATTTCATAAAGGCACAACTGCAATGGAAAGGACACCGCAAAACATGGTACCTTGTCCTTTAGTTACTGCTGACAGCATCAAATACTCTTCCTTATTTCATAAAGGCACAACTGCAATGGAAAGGACACCGTAAAACATGGTACCTTGTCCTTTAGTTACTGCTGACAGCATCAAATACTCTTCCTTATTTCATAAAGGCACAACTGCAATGGAAAGGATACCGTAAAACATGGTACCTTGTCGTTTAGTTACTGCTGACAGCATCTGGCCCAAAAGCTCTCGTTCACGCACTTTGGCTTGCTCCCTCTCTTTGCGTTTCTGGGCCAATCTGAGTGAAAGATACATTGAAATAATAACAAACACACTCTGATAACATGCAAATAATAACACACACTCTGATAACATGGAAATAATAACAAACACACTCTGATAACATGGACATAATAACACACACTCTGATAACATGGAAATAATAACAAACACACTCTGATAACATGGAAATAATAACAAACACTCTGATAACATGGAAATAATAACACTCTGATAACATGGAAATAATAACAAACACTCTGATAACATTGAAATAATAACAAACACACTCTGATAACATTGAAATAATAACACACACACCCTGATAACATTGAAATAATAACAAACACTCTGATAACATTGAAATAATAACAAACACTCTGATAACATTGAAATAATAACAAACACTCTAATAACATTGAAATAATAACACACACTCTCTGATAACATTGAAATAATAACAAACACTCTGATAACATTGAAATAATAACAAACACATTCTGATAACATTGAAATAATAACAAACACTCTAATAACATTGAAATAATAACAAACACTCTCTGATAACATTGAAATAATAACAAACACACTCTGATAACATTGAAATAATAACACACACACTCCTGATAACATTGAAATAATAACAAACACTCTGATAACATTGAAATAATAACAAACACACTCTGATAACATTGAAATAATAACAAACACTCTAATAACATTGAAATAATAACAAACACTCTCTGATAACATTGAAATAATAACAAACACTCTGATAACATTGAAATAATAACAAACACATTCTGATAACATTAAAATAATAACACACACTCTCTCAGTCTCTGATAACATTGAAATAATAAACACACTCTGATAACATTGAAATAATAACAAACACTCTAATAACAATGAAATAATAACAAACACATTATGATAACATTGAAATAATAACAAACACTCTGATTTTATAATCTAAAAAAAGGTATGCACAGGGTGTAAAATAGGACAAGGAACTTGTTAACCCTTTCACCGCCAACGTCGCATTTTTGCACCACAATGGTTTAACACCCATGTCACTAAAAATGCATCAAATCAGGGTTGTTATCCAAAGACGATATTCTTGTTAATTTTGGGAGGCAAGGATAGGTCTTAAATTAAATATGTCACAGAGGAATTGTCAATACTGGACATAACTTGTTAGTCTACCCAGATAAGTTTAATGGAATTTTGTTGCTGAAAAATGACTGGCGGTGAAAGGGTTAATGTACATTAACGATGGTTTGTCAAACTGGAAAGGAACTTGTTAATGTACATTAACGATGGTTTGTCAAACTGGAAAGGAACTTGTTAGTGTACATTAACAATGGTTTGTGAAACTGGAAAGGAACTTGTCAATGTACATTAACGATGGTTTGTGAAACTGGAAAGGAACTTGTTAATGTACATTAACAATGATTTCTCAAACTGGAAAGGAACTTGTTAATGTACATTAATGGTGGTTTGTCAAACTGGAAAGGAACTTGTTAATGTACATTAACGGTGGTTTGTCAAACTGGAAAGGAACTTGTTAATGTACATTAACAATGGTTTGTCAAACTGGAAAGGAACTTGTTAATGTACATTAATGGTGGTTTGTCAAACTGGAAAGGAACTTGTTAATGTACATTAATGGTGGTTTGTCAAACTGGAAAGGAACTTGTTAATGTACATTAACAGGTGGTTTGTCAAACTGGAAACAAACTTGTTAATGTACATTAATGGTGGTTTGTCAAACTGGAAAGGAAACTTGTTAATGTACATTAATGGTGGTTTGTCAAACTGGAAAGGAACTTGTTAATGTACATTAACGGTGGTTTGTCAAACTGGAAAGGAACTTGTTAATGTACATTAATGGTGGTTTGTCAAACTGGAAAGGAACTTGTTAATGTACATTAATGGTGGTTTGTCAAACTGGAAAGGAACTTGTTAATGTACATTAACGGTGGTTTGTCAAACTGGAAAGGAACTTGTTAATGTACATTAACGATGGTTTGTCAAACTGGAAAGGAACTTGTTAATGTACATTAATGGTGGTTTGTCAAACTGGAAAGGAACTTGTTAATGTACATTAACGGTGGTTTGTCAAACTGGAAAGGAACTTGTTAATGTACATTAACGATGGTTTGTCAAACTGGAAAGGAACTTGTTAATGTACATTAATGGTGGTTTGTCAAACTGGAAAGGAACTTGTTAATGTACATTAACGGTGGTTTGTCAAACTGGAAAGGAACTTGTTAATGTACATTAACGGTGGTTTGTCAAACTGGAAAGGAACTTGTTAATGTACATTAACGGTGGTTTGTCAAACTGGAAAGGAACTTGTTAATGTACATTAACGATGGTTTGTCAAACTGGAAAGGAACTTGTTAATGTACATTAATGGTGGTTTGTCAAACTGGAAAGGAACTTGTTAATGTACATTAATGGTGGTTTGTCAAACTGGAAAGGAACTTGTTAATGTACATTAATGGTGGTTTGTCAAACTGGAAAGGAACTTGTTAATGTACATTAATGGTGGTTTGTCAAACTGGAAAGGAACTTGTTAATGTACATTAATGGTGGTTTGTCAAACTGGAAAGGAACTTGTTAATGTACATTATATTGCCACACTTTGACTATGCTGCCATAATATGGGATAATTGTACAGATGGACAATCAAACGCTCTTGAACATTGCCAATAAAACATGAGTATCAAAACGTTTTGAAACGCTTATAAAATTACCTACTGCTAACATAATTGATTTGTTTTCACTTAAATGTTTGTCCCAGCTTCCAAACAGAAGAGTAGAAACATTAGTTTGAACATCTTGTGGTAACAGTTCAATCGTTTGAGCTCTAGGTTCAATGTACAAAGGGCATTCTAAAAGAAAATGAGATACACTTTCCACTGCTGAACCACAAGTACATTAACAATGGTTTTTCAACATCACTGATAAGGTCCATAAGAAAGACATCCCCCTCCGCCCCATAGTTGTGTCGAGAGGCTCCCTCACTTATGAAACCGCACGGTTCGTGGCCGACATCCTGTTCCCCTTGGTTGGCAAGACAGAACACCACCTGCAGAACATCGCGGACTTGGTGAACAAACTGTCCCACTACACAGTGTCTCCAGATGAAGTGTTCGTCTCCTTTGACGTTACGGCACTTTTCACCAGCGTTCCTGTGGATGAGAGTATAGAGAGAGGAGACTGGAAAACGACAACACACTGTCACAAAGAACCACGCTGTCACCCGACCACATCTGTGACCTCCTCTCCTGCTGCCTCACGACCACCTACTTCACCTTCGAGGGTAGCTTCTACCAGCAGACAGAAGGTGCCGCCATGGGTTACCTGGTCAGCCCGATTGTAGCCAACCTCTTCATGGAGGACCTTGAGGAGAAAGCCCTGGCCTCGTTCCACACTCCTCCTCACTACTGGGGCCGCTACATGGACGACACCATGGCACTGATCAACAATGGCGTGGAGGAACTCACGGATCACCTCAACAACCAACACCCCTCCATCAAATTCACCAGAGAAATGGAGGAGGAGGGTCGAATCGCCATGCTCGACACGCTCATCACAAGACAGGATGATGCCCTAGTCTTCAGCGTGTACAGGAAAGCCACCCACACTGACCAATACCTCCAGTTCGATAGCCACCAACCATTGGAACACAAATTGGGGGTTATCCGGACCTTAAGACACCGAGCAAAGACCATCTGCTCCACACCAGATGCCCTGCACCAGGAACACCACCTGAAAGAAGTGCTCTCCATCTCAGGGTACCCCAAGTAGACATGGAATCAACCAGGGAGCAAAAAGATCACTCCCCACCCCTCTAATCAGCGCCAGACCCCTCACCGCGGGCATGTTACTATCCCTTATGTCCGTGGCATCACAGAGGATTTCAGCCGCAAGATCAGAAAGACAGGGGTCGCAGTCCACAGCAAGCCCTGCAACTCCATCCGCAGCAAGCTTGTTGCCCCCAAAGACAAGACCGACAAGCTCGACCAGTCGGGAGTCGTCTACCGCATTGATTGCGGAGACTGTGGCAAAGGGGTTTACATTGGGGAGACAGAAAGGAGCCTCAGGAAGAGAGTAATGGAGCACAGACGGGATTCGTCACTGGTTGCGGCCAACTACGACCACCGGTTCTCACCCGACAACATCGCTGTGCTGGACCGAGACAGCAGATGGTTCCAGAGAGGGGTGAAGGAGGCCATCTACATCGCGGCCGCCAAGCCCACACTCAACCGGGACCGTGGGAGACACACCTTGCCCGCGGCTTATTCTTCCCTGGTTCAGTCATGCCCCGTGGGTGCAGCCTTGAACTGTACTCACGATCGTGTGCACTGAACCGCCAGTGGCCTCTCAGCAGACAACGCTGACGAAGGGAGCGCGACGCCCCCAAAAGCTCCGAGGTGAGCCTATACTTTTGCTGAGTGAAACTGTTATAGAATTCATTTTATTAATGGTTTTTCATATTGGAAACAAGTGGAATGCTTCCATGAGAACAGTTGTCAGTTGATTATTTTGAATTGAATTGAGACTAATTTAATTTAACCCCTTGACTGCCATATAATGCATCACGTACGGGCTTAATAACGTCACTGATGACATCATCAGATGAAGGGGAATAACTCTGGGATACAGCTTTTTGCTAGTCAGGTTATGTCCCCTGGCCATTCTGCCTGATTGACTTGGAAACAGTTCTTTTAGTTTTACATTTGACAGTCAGGAGGGTTATGTCCCCTGGCCATTCTGCCTGATTGACTTAGTAACAGTTCTCTTTTAGTTTTACATTTGAGTCAGGAGGGTTATGTCCCCTGGCCATTCTGCCTGATTGACTTAGTAACAGTTCTTTTAGTTTTACATTTGACAGTCAGGTTATATGCCCTGGCCATTCTGCCTGATTGACTTAGTAACAGTTCTTTTAGTTTTACATTTGACAGTCAGGTTATATCCCCTGGCCATTCTGCCTGATTGACTTAGTAACAGTTCTCTTTCAGTTTTG
Source organism: Phymorhynchus buccinoides (assembly GCA_017654935.2). Lineage (NCBI taxonomy): Eukaryota > Metazoa > Mollusca > Gastropoda > Neogastropoda > Raphitomidae > Phymorhynchus > Phymorhynchus buccinoides. Next base: position 46,483 of record JAGGCT020004085.1, on the reverse strand, counting down.
CATTTGACAGGAGGTTATGTCCCCTGGCCATTCTGCCTGATTGACTTAGTAACAGTTCTCTTTTAGTTTTACATTTGAAAGGAGGTTATGTCCCCTGGCCATTCTGCCTGATTGACTTAGTAACAGTTCTTTTAGTTTTACATTTGACAGTCAGGTTATATGCCCTGGCCATTCTGCCTGATTGACTTAGTAACAGTTCTTTTAGTTTTACATTTGACAGTCAGGTTATATCTCCTGGCCATTCTGCCCGATTGACTTAGTAACAGTTCTCTTTTAGTTTTACATTTGACAGGAGGTTATGTCCCCTGGCCATTCTGCCTGATTGACTTAGTAACAGTTCTCTTTTAGTTTTACATTTGAAAGGAGGTTATGTCCCCTGGCCATTCTGCCTGATTGACTTAGTAACAGTTCTCTTTTAGTTTTACATTTGACAGGAGGTTGTCCCCTGGCCATTCTGCCTGATTGACTTAGTAACAGTTCTCTTTTAGTTTTACATTTGACAGTCAGGTTATATCCCCTGGCCATTCTGCCTGATTGACTTAGTAACAGTTCTTTTAGTTTTACATTTGAAAGGAGGTTATGTCCCCTGGCCATTCTGCCTGATTGACTTAGTAACAGTTCTCTTTTAGTTTTACATTTGACAGGAGGTTATGTCCCCTGGCCATTCTGCCTGATTGACTTAGTAACAGTTCTCTTTTAGTTTTACATTTGACAGTCAGGTTATATCCCCTGGCCATTCTGCCTGATTGACTTAGCAACAGTTCTCTTTCAGTTTTACATTTGACAGTCAGGAGGTTATACCCCCTGGCCATTCTGCCTGATTGACTTAGTAACAGTTCTCTTTCAGTTTTACATTTGAGTCAGGTTATATCCCCTGGCCATTCTGCCTGATTGACTTACAAACAGTTCTCTTTCAATTTTGCATTTGACAGGAAGTTATGTCCCCTGGCCATTCTGCCTGATTGACTTAGTAACAGTTCTCTTTTAGTTTTACATTTGAGTCAGGTGGTTATACCCCCTGGCCATTCTGCCTGATTGACTTAGTAACAGTTCTCTTTCAGTTTTGCATTTGACAGTCAGGTTATATCCCCTGGCCATTCTGCCTGATTGACTTAGTAACAGTTCTCTTTTAGTTTTGCATTTGACAGTTATGTCCCCTGGCCATTCTGCCTGATTGACTTAGTTTTGACAGGAGGTTATGTCCCCTGGCCATTCTGCCTGACATTTGAGTTTTGCAGGTGGTTATACCCCCTGGCCATTCTGCCTGATTGACTTAGTAACAGTTCTCTTTCAGTTTTGCATTTGACAGTCAGGTTATATCCCCTGGCCATTCTGCCTGATTGACTTAGTAACAGTTCTCTTTTAGTTTTGCATTTGACAGGAGGTTATGTCCCCTGGCCATTCTGCCTGATTGACTTAGTAACAGTTCTCTTTTAGTTTTACATTTGACAGGAGGTTATGTCCCCTGGCCATTCTGCCTGACTGACTTAGTAACAGTTCTCTTTTAGTTTTACATTTGACAGTCAGGTTATATCCCCTGGCCATTCTGCCTGATTGACTTAGTAACAGTTCTCTTTTAGTTTTATTTGACATTTGACAGACTTACAAGGTTATTTGTCCCCTGGCCATTCTGCCTGATTGACTTAGTAACAGTTCTCTTTTAGTTTTACATTTGACAGGAGGTTGTCCCCTGGCCATTCTGCCTGATTGACTTAGTAACAGTTCTCTTTTAGTTTTGCATTTGACAGTCAGGTTATATCTCCTGGCCATTCTGCCTGATTGACTTAGTAACAGTTCTCTTTTAGTTTTACATTTGACAGGAGGTTATGTCCCCTGGCCATTCTGCCTGATTGACTTACAAACAGTTCTCTTTTAGTTTTACATTTGACAGCTTTTAATGGGGGTTTTCCTCCGGCAATCAAGGGGTAAAACAAATGTATCTTTATAGACAGGAAGTGATGACATCAGTCACTCAAAATCTGATAATGGTTGCAGTCTACAATTTCGGAAGTTCCAAATTTCTGTACTTTTTCTTCTTCTGGAAGAGGCAGTGGAAAATGGTTTCGGAACCCCACAACCACTATTGTTATTGTCAGGGACACCAGTAGTCTGTAAAATAGGATACTTACCCCACAACCACTGTTCTTATTGTCAGGGACAAATACGGACTAGCTGTGACCGTAGGCCTCTCTGTATCATGTCAAGTAGGATGCACCAGTAGTCTGTAAAATAGGATACTTACCCCACAATCACTGTTCTTATTGTCAAGGACATCAGTAGTCTGTAAAATAGGATACTTACCCCACAACCACTGTTCTTATTGTCAAGGACATCAGTAGTCTGTAAAATAGGATACTTACCCCACAACCACTGTTCTTATTGTCAGGGACAAATACGGACTAGCTGTGACCGTAGGCCTCTCTGTATCATGTCAAGTGTGCACCAGTAGTCTGTAAAATAGGATACTTACCCCACAACCACTGTTCTTATTGTCAGGGACACCAGTAGTCTGCAAAATAGGATACTTACCCCACAACCACTGTTCTTATTGTCAGGGACACCAGTAGTCTGCAAAATAGGATACTTACCCCACAACCACTGTTCTTGTTGTCAGGGACACCAGTAGTCTGTAAAATAGGATACTTACCCCACAACCACTGTTCTTATTGTCAGGGACACCAGTAGTCTGTAAAATAGGATACTTACCCCACAACCACTGTTCTTATTGTCAGGGACACCAGTAGTCTGTAAAATAGGATACTTAGCCCACAACCACTGTTCTTATTGTCAGGGACACCAGTAGTCTGTAAAATAGGATACTTAGCCCACAACCACTGTTCTTATTGTCAGGGACACCAGTAGTCTGTAAAATAGGATACTTACCCTAAAACCACTGTTCTTATTGTCAGGGACACCAGTAGTCTGCAAAATAGGATACTTACCCTAAAACCACTGTTCTTATAACCAGGGACACCAGTAGTCTGTAAAATAGGATACTTACCCCACAACCACTGTTCTTATTGTCAGGGACAAATACGGACTAGCTGTGACCGTAGGTCTCTCTGTATAATGTCAAGTAGGATGCACCAGTAGTCTGTAAAGAGGATACTTAACTTCACAGCAGCTTTCTACTAATAGCACAAAGTACTGAGCACTCACTTTCTCTGCTTTCTCTTGTGAATGTGAGCATCTGGCGGGTTCTTCTTCTTCTGCATCTGTTTCTGCAAAGAGGCGCGGAGCAGGGTCAGCTGCAGGGGAGGCGACTTGGGGCGCACGTCTTCAGTCGGCTGAAAACAAAAAGATCACCTTTACTTACAGCACGATTCAGGCATAACAGCACGATTCAGGCACAACAGGACGATTCAGGATTAACAGGACGATTCAGGATTAACAGGATGATTCAGGCATAACAGCATGATTCAGGCATAACAGCACGATTCAGGATTAACAGGACGATTCAGGATTAACAGGACGATTCAGGCATAACAGCACGATTCAGGCATTTACAATGCAGGACGATTCAGGATTAACAATACAGCACGATTCAGGCATTTACAATACAGCATGATTCAGGCATTTACAATACAGCATGATTCAGTATTAACAATACAGCATGATTCAGGCATTTACAATACAGCACGATTCAGGATTAACAATACAGCATGATTCAGGCATTTACAATACAGCACGATTCAGGATTAACAATACAGCACGATTCAGGCCTTTACAATATAGCATGATTCAGGCATTTACAATACAGCATGATTCAGTATTAACAATACAGCGTGATTCAGGCATTTACAATACAGCATGATTCAGGATTAACAATACAGCACGATTCAGGCATTTACAATATAGCATGATTCAGGCCTTTACAATACAGCACGATTCAGGCCTTTACAATATAGCATGATTCAGGTATTTACAATACAGCACGATTCAGTATTAACAATACAGCATGATTCAGGCATTTACAATACAGCATGATTCAGGATTAACAATACAGCACGATTCAGGCATTTACAATACAGCACGATTCAGGCATTTACAATACAGTATGATTCAGGCATAACAGGACGATTCAGGCATTTACAATACAGCATGATTCAGGCATTTACAATACAGCACGCTTCAGGCATTTACAATACAGCACGATTCAGGCATTTACAATACAGCACGATTCAGGCATTTACAATATAGCATGATTCAGGCATTTACAATACAGCACGATTCAGGATTAACAATACAGCATGATTCACGCATTTACAATACAGCATGATTCAGGCATTTACAATACAGCATGATTCAGGCATTTACAATACAGCACGATTCAGGCATTTACAATACAGTATTCAGGCATTTACAATACAGCACAATTCAAGCATTTACAATACAGCATGATTCAGGCATTTACAATACAGCATGATTCAGGCATTTACAATACAGCATGATTCAGGCATTTACAATACAGTATGATTCAGGCATAACAGGACGATTCAGGCATTTACAATCATAATAATAACAATAGTGAATCATTTATATAGCGCACTCCTCCACCAAATGTGGAGCTCTATGCGCTTAAAAACAACAAAAATTAAAAGAAATTCAAAAACAAAATCAAGTAATCGCTCACACACATGCAAAATAGGCATGTATACATACACACACACACACACACACATACGCACATATCCACACACACACGCACTCACACCGTTACCATCACCACCACTCACCCCACCCAAGAACACAATACAAAATACAATCAGTTGAAGAAAGCATCAACACACACTCTCTCTCTCTCTCTCTCTGTCTGACTCTCTCGCAACAAAGCTGACGTAGACATTGCAGTCAACACACAGTGAAACTAATATGGGGGGGAGGGAGGAGGGGGAGGGTGTGTGTGAGAATAGTCGAGAAGTAATGTGGCCTAAAGGTTGCGATGTAGCTTGAATAGGTGGGTCTTGAGAGCTGATTTTAAACATTGCAAGGACTGGATATGGCGAATTTCGCGTGGTAAGGAGTTCCAAACTGATGGGGCCGAAAAGGAAAAGGAGCGCTCACCAAACATTTTTGTTCGTGTACTAGGAACAGATAATTTTGGAATCTGAAGATGACTGCAATTGCCTTGATGGAGTATAGACAGAAAGCATGTCAGAGATGTAGCTAGGGGCATTTCCAGAGAAATAAGAATGACATAGAGTGGAAAGTTTGTAGTCAATACGTGCTTTGATGGGAAGCCAAAGAAGGGATATCAGGAGTGGTTGAACATGATGATACTTAGAGAACTTGAGGACAAGTCTGGCAGCAGAGTTCTGGACTTTTTTAAGCTTGTCAAGGAGGTGTTGGGGGCAGCCATACAAGAGTGAATTACAATAATCTAATTTAGAGAGAACAAAAGCGCAGACTAGTATCTTAGCAGTATCTATAGACAGGAGATGGCGAATCGTACCAATGCGACGCAACTCACAGTATGCTGACCAACAGATAGTTTGAACTTGTGAGTCAACACTCATATCTTGAGAGATGTGGAAGCCAAGATTTCTAGCAGAAGGAGAAAAAGGTATTTGAGTGTCACAGACAGAGATGGAATCAGGCTTTGGGTACGAAAGTTGTCTAGATGGAGAGTGGATGAACAAGGCCTCCGTTTTGTCGTCATTCAGCTTCAGTTTGTTTTGTAGCATCCATGATTTGATGTTACGAATGCAAAATTCAAGTGAAGATATAGAAGGAAGAATGGTAGATGGGAATACATGTACAGGCTTGTGGAGTTGTGTATCATCAGCAAAAGACTGAGAATCAACTGAATGAGAAAAGATCAACTCGGACAGAGGTTTAGTATACATGATGAAGAGGACTGGTCCAAGTACTGAGCCTTGAGGAACCCCACATGTGAGGCCAACCATTGCAGAAGATGAGTCATTGATGGAGACAGACTGAGTTCGACCAGAGAGGTAAGGCGAGAACCATGACAGAGCAGTGCCTGATATCCCATAGGTGATTTGAAGCCTCTTAAGGAGTGTATGGTGATCAATAGTATCAAAAGCAGCTGAAAGATCCAAAAGAGTTAATATAGATGCGTCACCAGAGTCAAGAGCTAAGAGAATGTCATTAGTTACCTTCAACAGTGCAGTTTCAGTGCTGTGAAATGACCTGTACGCTGATTGTGAATGACTGATGAGTTGATGTTCATCGAGATAGCCTAGGGGTTGATGAAGAACTAATTTCTCAATGAGTTTCGATATGAAAGAGAGGTTGGATACAGGCCTATAGTTCTTTAGAGTGTTTGGGTCAAGGGATGATTTCTTTAGAAGTGGTTTGACAATGGCAGTTTTGAACACAGATGGAAAGGAGCCAGATGTTAGAGAGTTGTTGACAATATGGGTGAGAGTAGGGAGTAGTTCATCAAGATATTCTATGAAAAGTGGCGTCAGTATAGGGTCAAGAGGACAGGAAGTGGGTTTTGCTTTTATAATGATCTTCTTCAATTCAAAGGCAGTAACTGGCTGAAATTCCAAGAACGTGGATGTTGTTCCTATTTGGTCAAACTGGGTGGTAGGTGTAGAAGAAACCTGATCAAGTTCGTTTCCGATCAGCTGGATTTTCTGAACAAAGTAGTCGTTAAAGACATCTGGAAGGTCACTGACAGGGTAGGTGGTAGGGAGAGGGGTGCTTTTATCACGCCCGAGTAGTTTGCTGCAGATAGAAAACAACCGGCTAGAGGTCACTGCATTGTTTACTTGGTCAGTGTAAAAGGAGGATCTTGCTGTAAACACTATGTTCGCTATTTTTCGTTTCGCAGCGTGGAAGATTTGTTTCGTAACGGTAAGGGGGGTCCTAAGCCACGCTCTTTCAGCTACACGCTTTTCTGACTTCGCTGAGTTCAGTTCAGTACTAACTAAAGGATACCATGGCTCCAGTCTATCGGCACGCTCTTGGCGGTGACATAACGGCGCGTGTGTGTCGATAACGCGAGTGAGAGCGCTGTTAAGTTCGTTGACCATGGGGCATGATTTAGGGCAGATAGTCACGCGCAACTCTGCTTGAAATGCTGATTTGTCCATGCCACGTACATTACGAGACTGTCTGTACGATGGGGTGTCAGACGGGACAGACAAACATAGTTCACAAACAATACAGAAATGGTCAGAAGCAAGAGATGGAGTGACATGAGTAGAGCGTAACAAATCATCATCAGGTCTATAAATTACCCAGTCCAGAATGTGGCCACATTCGTGAGTTGGCTCGGTAACAGATTGACTAAAATTAAACATATCCAAAGCATTGATCGTCTTAGCAGTTACGGGGCTGTGCTGAGTATCAAAATGAACATTAATGTCTCCTAATATAATACACTTTCCAGAAAGGTTATTACAGTACTCTAAAAGGTCAGGGAATTCACTAAGAAACATAGCATCAGTCAGTTTATTTTTGCGGCTTGGTGGAGGTCGGTACACGCAGATGAAATGGACAGGAGAAGACGACGTTGCCAGGGTAACGCGAACTGCTTCGAAGCTTGGGTGTTGGAAGGGAAAGGCAGTGGAGGTGGAAACATGCTTGGCCAGAGAGTTCTTAGAGATGAGCGCAATCCCCCCACCGCGTGAAGGGCGAGGGAAGGTAGAGAGTGTGTAGCCAGACGGTGTCAGGTCAGCACACTTTGCTTCATCGCCTTGTTTTTGAAGCCAGGATTCAGTTACTACGAATACATCACAGTCATTGTCCGTAATGAAAGAGCGGATCTCTGCTCGTTTCAGTGGGTCGCTGACAGATCTTGCGTTAAAGAGGGCCAGTTGTAGACCGTTGGAATCATTGCGTTGTGTTGTGCTGGAGGGCCCATGGGCAGTTGGAATGCGTATCAGGTTGTCAGGGAAACGCTTGGTTGTACAGTTAGTATTTGTACAGTTTAGGGATTGTTCCACAGGATGACAGTGAGAGGAAGGTGGGGGGTAGACAGGCAAGGCGTGTCGACCGACCCAGTGTTGGTTGATGTCAGGCGTTGGCAGCTTAGTGGTGGCCGAATCATCTGTTACCACACACTGTGCTGATCTTTCTGTTTCCGCCGGCCACCACGGTGCTTGCGGACGCCGGGAAGATGATAGCCAATTCCCTCTCCTTTGATGGCCTCCATTACAGAGGGGTCCAGTGGTGCAGGGGCAACAGACAGCAGTTGTTCTCGACTGTAGGAGATTCGAGAAAGAGGCGCGGTGGGGGAGTGGTGAGGGGCAGTTTGACTGGATGGAGTAGAGTCAACAAGTGGAGGGAGAGGCCCATACAAGAATGGGTGAGAGGAGGGGTGAGGAGGATAGGGGATGGAAGAAATGGGTTCCACATGTTGGCAAGCAGGCTGGTAGGGGACGATTCAGGCAATACAGGACGATTCAGGCATAACAGGACGATTCAGGCATTTACAATACAGCATGATTCAGGCATAACAGGACGATTCAGGCATTTACAATACAGGACGATTCAGGCATAACAGGATGATTCAGGCATAACAGGACGATTCAGGCATTTACAATACAGGACGATTCAGGCATAACAGGATGATTCAGGCATTTACAATACAGGACGATTCAGGCATAACAGGACGATTCAGGCATAACAGGACGATTCAGGCATTTACAATACAGGACGATTCAGGCATAACAGGACGATTCAGGCATTTACAATACAGCACGATTCAGGCATTTACAATACAGCACGATTCAGGCATTTACAATACAGCACGATTCAGGCATTTATAATACAGGACGATACAGGCACTTACAATACAAGCATTTATATTACAGGACGATTCAGGCATTTACAATATAGGATGATTCAGACATTTACAATACAGGACGATTCAGGCATTTACAATACAAGCATTTATAATACAGGACGATTCAGGCATTTACAATACAAGCATTTATAATACAGGACGATTCAGGCATTTACAATACAAGCATTTATAATAGAGGACGATTCAGGCATTTACAATACAGGACGATTCAGGCATTTACAATACAGGACGATTCATGCATTTACAATACAGGCATTTACATTGCAGGACGATTCAGGCACTTACAATACAGCACAATTCATGCATTTACAATACAGGACGATTCAGGCATTTACAATACAGCACAATTCATGCATTTACAATACAGGACGATTCAGGCATTTACAATACAGGACGCTTCAGGCATTTACAATACAAAACGATTCAGGCATTTATAATACAAGCATTTACAATACAGGACGATTCAGGCATTTATAATACAGCACAATTCAGGCATTTAGAATACAAGCATTTACAATACAGGACGATTCAGGCATTTATAATACAAGCATTTATAATACAGGATGATTCAGGCATTTATAATACAAGCATTTATAATACAGGATGATTCAGGCATTTACAATACAAGCATTTATAATACAGCACGATTCAGGCATTTACAATACAAGCATTTATAATACAGCATGATTCAGGCATTTATAATACAAGCATTTATAATACAGGATGATTCAGAATACAAGCATTTACAATACAGGACGATTCAGGCATTTATAATACAGGATTCAGAATACAAGCATTTACAATACAGGACGATTCAGGCATTTACAATACAAGCATTTATAACACAGGACGATTCAGGCATTTATAATACAGGACGATTCAGAATACAAGCATTTATAATACAGGACGATTCAGGCATTTGTAATACAGGACGATTCAGGCATTTATAATACAGCATGATTCAGGCATTTACAATACAAGCATTTAGAATACAGGACGATTCAGGCATTTATAAATAATAATACAGGACGATTAAATACAGGAGAATAAACAAATTCATAGACATATTCATGAACAACCAATCAAACAAATAGATACAGAAGAAGAAAAAAAACAAAGCAAGGGCGTCGCCGAGCGGCAGACATGTCCGTCACCAGCAATGCCACGCACTTGCGACACCCCGTAGAGTGTCACATCCTGACACAAAATTGGAAGGGATTCTGTCTTCTAGTTCACGAGATACAGCTTGAAGAAGAAACATATAGCGCAAAGAAGGAAATTTCGGTTTTCAAGGTCACACTTCAAGGTCACGGTCAGCATGGTGATAATTTATGCTCGGATGTTTTCTTCTCTAGGGTATACAGTACCACACACAATCTGAAGCGCTTCTGTCAAGTACCAATGTGGAAAATATGGCTTAAAACCCAATGTGTAGACCCCTACCACTTTCAAGGCCTACTGATCGCCCGGACCGTGACCTTGACCTTGGTATGCCACCATCAGAACGGGCATAAGCCAAAGTACCTTCATGCCAAATTTGAAGACTCTAACACTAACGGTGTGGGAGTTATGGCCCCTGAAAGATTTTCGGTTTTCAAGGTCGTACGCCAAGGTCAAGGTCATGACGGCAAAATGGTTTGCGCGGATGCCTTCCTCTCATGGTGACACACCAGCACACAAAATTTGACGTGATTCTGTCAACCCGTTCGAAAGATATCCTTGGGACAGAGAGGAGAAAAAATGACCCTCCGATTTTCAGGCTCCAGCGATCTTTTTGACCTTGACCTTGATCGGTATGCCATCATCAGAACGGGCATAAGCCAAACCACCTTCATACCAAGTTTCAACATCCTATGTTGATTGGTGCCCGAGATATGGCTAAAAATAGATTTTCGGTTTTCAAGGTCGTACATCAAGGTCAAGGTCACGACGGCAAAATGGTTTGCGCCGATCTCTTCCTATTAAGGAGGCGCACCTTCACACAAAATTTGACGCGATTCGGTCAAGTGGTTCGGGAGATATCCTTGGGACAGACAGAAAAGAAAAAAAGAAAAAAAGAAAAAAAACAAAAAAAACCAGACAAACCAGCCCATCGCAAAGTCCGATCACCTTCGGTGACGGACAAAAAAAAAAGTACAAATTATGATAATTATGACAAGTATGACAAGTACGACAAGTAGGGGCAAGATTATGTTAGTTAATTAGATACCAAATACATCATGTTTCAGCATCAAGATAAGCAAACCATTGCATGTTGGAGAGATGTCGTTTACATAAATCGTCATTTAGGTCACTCATTCCAAGTCTCAATTTGCAGATGTTTATTTCAGAAAGTCTGTCAGGTAAATAATAGTAAGTAGGTACACAACTGTCATTGCAGCTAAGGAAACGCTTTAAGATACTCAGAGAATCAGACTGTTTTATATTGTCGGGGAGATTGTTCCAGAGAACTGTAGTTGAAGGGAAAAAAGAAGACTTGTATAGTTCTAACCTACACCTTGGTAGTTGTCTCTCAAAAGGATAACGTCTATGATATGGATTAAATGTGGAAGACAATTTATTAAATATAAAGGTACAATACCATTAACAATTTTATAATATAGCATGATTTTGTGACGACGCCTTCTTTCTCTCAAGGGCGTGAACCCTGATTCAGTGTACAGGTTATCGTGACTAGTCCCTCTGACAGAACCAGTAATTGTTCTAATGGCATCTAGGTGAATTTGTTCTAAATCTTCTGCATGTTTATTTGTGCAGTTGTCCCAAAGGACATCTGCATAATCAAAATGTGGCATAATGAATGACTTGTACATAACAAGGAGCGATTTCTTGCTGAGACGATATTTATATGATCGGAGGCAAGCAACAAGAACACGGCATTTGGATAAAACTGATTTAATGTAGAGGTCCCATTTACAATTATTTTGAATTATTACTCCCAGATGTTTGTGTGAATCTCTTTCCTGTAGAATTACATCATTAAATTTCAAAGGGTATGTTTGTGGTGTTGCTTGATTGGATATTGTCATCAATTCAGTTTTAGTTTGGTTAAATTTGACCTTCCATTTTTTGGCCCATAAATCAATTTTCTCCAGATCGGAGTTTAAGATTTCTGTTCGAATGTCAGCATTTTCTAAACCTAGATACATACTAGTATTGTCAGCAAATAACTTAATAATGGACTCAATATCAATAGTGATATCGTTTATATAGACTAGAAAGAGTAGTGGTCCGAGGACAGAACCTTGAGGGACGCCTGCTGATAATGGGAGATAAGGCGATTTAGTTCCTTTTAATACGACTGCCTGGCTTTGATCCCTTAAATAGTCAGCAAACCACTCAAGCAGCTGTCCCCGAATACCAAGAGCATAGAGTTTATACAATAAAGCTCGGTGCCACACTTTGTCAAAGGCTTTAGAGACATCAAAGAAAATCACTTGTGCAGTTATTTTAGAGTCTAAAAATTTACAGAAGTCATCATAGATACTTAAAAGGTGATACACAGTAGAATCAAGTGGAATGAAACCAGACTGTGCTGTTGTCAGAAGATTGTTGTCTAAAAGGTGTTTGAATACATGTTTTTGAACACATTTTTCTAAAACTTTACCTAGTAGATTTTTTTATTAATCTTACTATCTATCTAACTAAATACATACCAACAGTCAAAACAATTGCATAAACACCAATCAACTGGAAACCACACATGCCAAAGCATAAAAACGAAACTAGCAGTGAGGGACCACGCCTGTGGCTAGCTATGGGTTACGTCCCTTTAGCCCTTGCCATGTGGTTCCTACATCCTTCTAGTCACTTTCAAATAGACACCAGCATCAGGAGAGAGGTTGGGTGGGAACTTAGATTGTTTTGAGTGTTGGTAAGCATTTAGTTAGATAGATAGTAAGATTAATAAAAACTCTACCAATCTATACTAACCATACTGACCAACACTCAAAACAATTGCAGAATACCAAAGAGGAGGAGGGTGATGCTAATCCAATCAAAAAAGGAAAAGCAAAGAAACACTAGTACATGTTAGGTAAATCCTGAGATAAATACATAACCAATAAAACCAATTCTCCCAACAGGTCAATTAATTGACATACCCCATAACATGTACACACAAACAAAACTCACATTACCAGGATACCGGAGTATTAGCCACAACCATGCGCTTGATGGCGAAGGAATCGTCATCCCTCCTTGATGAGTAGTCACGAAGATAAAAACTCAAAAAGGTATTGTGGGAGTGGGAGCGCCACATAGCTGCCTCCAGGATCTTGGTCAGGGGAACTCCTCTTATCAAAGCCAGCGAGGTGCTGATGGCTCTAATCTCGTGCGCCCTGATTGGGTTTGAAGAAAGAGTGGAAGAAGACTTAGAATAGGCAGTGCGAACTAAGTCAATTAACCAACGAGACATAGTCTGTTTAGAGATGTCCTTAACATAATTCTTATTCAAGGAAATGATAAGTCGACGTCTCGAACCTCGAAAAGAACTAGTACTCTTGAGATAGAACTTCAAACACCGAACAGGACAGAGACAGATCTCTGAATCATCGTCACAAAGCACCGATTTCAGACTGGAAATGACAACTAGAGAGGAACCTACATCACCTGGCTGAGTTTTTGCTCGGAACTCACGGTAGGACTGAAAGGGTGACAGAGGAACCAGACGATTCGAACTCGATATCTCGTGACAATCCACTAAAAGAATGGATATTACTGATTCTGTTAGCTGAGGCCAGGGCAAGCAAAAGCAGAGTCTTATACGTGAGTAACTTGAGCGAGAGAGACTGAAGCGGTTCGCAAGTCTCGTAGAAAATTCAAAACTAGAAAAATGTCCCACTGAGGAACTCGTGAGGGACAAGAGGGTGCCCGAAGTCTGACGGCATCAATAAAATGCGAAACCTGCGGACAAGCAAGAGCCTCCACAGATCGAACGCCCCAAGTCAAAGAAATGGTGCTAGAAATAGCAGCTCTATACCCCGCCAACGTCTGGGCAGTCAGGTTCTTATCAAAACATAAATGAGTAAAAAAATCAACAAACTGAACTGAAGAGGGATAAACTTATAAAGAGGATCTATCTTTTTTCCCTTACAAAAGAAAAACCAAATACGCCAACGCAAACTGTACAAAGAGTTGGTACTCTTGCGTCTAGAAGAGAGAAGTAGATCAACCGCTCTCTCTGAGAAACCTTGCTTTTTCAACCCAGACCTTAGAGTAGCCAGGCGGTCAAATTCAGGACCGCCGGATTTGGATGGCTGACGTTTGTCCTTGGCTGTACGAGTGACTTTGAGGACAGGTTGAGATGAAGAGGATGAGCCCTTGCCAGGGCGAGGATCTCCGGAAACCACTGGCTTGATGGCCAGTAGGGAGCGACTAGGCTGATCTGAGGAGAATCCCGAGACACCTTCTCCAACACCCTTGGAATCAGTGGTGTTGGAGGGAAGGCGTAAGCAAACATGTTCATCCACGGAATCGTGAAGGCGTTCCGAGCAAAGGCATCCAAGTCTCGGACGGGCGAAACATACAGTGGCAGCCGCGCACTGTACCTCGTGGCGAACAGATCAGTCCACAGCTTTCCCCACACTCTCCAGACAGGAGTGAGAGCCGATGAGTGATGGTCCATTCTGTAGGAATGACTTGAGAGGACCGGCTCAACTGATCTGCAATTATATTCAGTTTGCCGGGTACAAACTCTACACTGATCATAATATCCCACTTGTGAGCCCACAAGAGGATAGACTCCACTGCTAGAGACAACGGGATGGACCTCGTCCCTCCTTGATGACGCAGGTACGACAGACAAGTCAAATTGTCCCCCGACAGTGTCACCCATTTCCCGACCAGGAGGGGAGCGAAGTGAACCAGAGCTAGGTGCACCGCCTCCATCTCGAGGAGGTTGATGTGAAGGCCCAGGAAGTCCTGAGACCAGAGACCGGAAACCTCCATAGCTGCCAACCTTTGAGAAGCAAGCTGAAGTATTTTTCATACTTTTATAAGCAAACTCGTCATCTCCTGACAAGATAACATAGTTTTAAAAAACAAGCTAAATTGCATTTATGAATACTCAAAACACACACACATGACCATGTAACAACTAACACACACATAAACACACACACAGATAATAGTACCCGGTATATTTGTGTCCACCCCATCATTACATACAGATACTGGATTAAAAAAAACAATGTTTAATTGTAGGTCACTGGGGGGGGGGGGGGGGGGGGGGGGGGGGGGGGAGAAGGGGAAGGGGGGGGCGATTGACCCCAAGTCCAGAGACTAGTAATTATTGGTTCAAAAAGCTAATACCTAATGACAGGTTGAGAGAGAGAGAGATAGAGAGAGAGAGAGAGAGAGAGAGAGAGAGAGAGAGAGAGAGAGAGAGAGAGAGAGAGAGAGAGAGAGAGAGAGAGAGAGAGAGAGAGAGAGAGAGAGAGATTTTTAAAAAATGAGGATAAGCATGGCTATGTCACGCTTTTTAGGAGTATAAGATGAACTATTAACTTAATTAAGTACAACTCAAAGCAAAACATAAAGAAGTGAATCAAGAAACAAAGCACAGAGACTGAGAGAGAGAGAGAGAGAGAGAGAGAGAGAGAGAGAGAGAGAGAGAGAGAGAGAGAGAGAGAGAGAGAGAGAGAGAGAGAGAGAGAGACTGGCATTGTAATCATTAGAAGAGAAATGAGGAGTACGTAAAAGAACTAAAAGAAAAAGTTTCTAACTCATCTAATTTTGGACAAAAGGATTGGTGGAAGTTGGTCTCTTCTTTTTTAAAGAAGAAAGGTGTAAATTGTAATGAAATCCCACCCATTTTGTCCAATGGCATAGTTTATCACACAAGTAAAGAAAAAGCTGATGTTTTTAACAACTTCTTCATTTCACAGTCTACTATAGAAAAGGAGGATGATGACGTGCAAAATATTCCATTTAGAGATGATGCACTTCCAGAAATAGAGCTGTCCTCTGCTCTTGTCAAAGAGATTATAAATGGTTTAGACAAGAACAAAGCAGTGGGACCTGATCTTGTCCACAATAAATTACTGATTGCTGCTTTGCCTGTCATTCTTGATCCATTGACCATGCTATTCAACAGAAGTTTAACTGAAGGAAAATTTCCTTCAATATGGAAGGCCGCTTATGTTAGTCCTGTGCATAAGAAAGGATCAAAAGAGTTTTGTACAAATTACCGACCAATATCACTGCTTAGCTGTGTTGGCAAGGTCCTGGAGAGATGTGTTCATAAACATGTTTATAATTTTTTGTCATTCAACAACATTATCTCTCCTTGTCAATCTGGGTTTATTCCTGGTGATTCCTCTGTTAACCAGCTTGTGTGTATTTATAATGATTTATGTTCATCTTTTGACAATGGGATTGCAACACAGGCAATCTACTTTGATATTTCCAAAGCCTTTGACCGTGTATGGCACAAAGGCTTAATCCATAAAATAAAAGCAAATGGCATCAGAGGGAGGCTGCTTGAGTGGTTTGTTGATTATCTCTCTAATCGTTCTCAAGCTGTTGTCATTAAAGGAAGTAAGTCTGAGCATAGAATGATCCCTGCAGGTGTTCCTCAGGGATCTGTCTTAGGTCCACTTTTGTTTTTGATTTATATAAACGACATTGCAGAAGGAATCCAATCAATCATTAAACTTTTTGCAGATGATACCAGTATGTCACTAGCATTAAACAATCCAGTTATTCGTGCGGAAGTTCTTAATTCTGACCTAGAGAAAATATATGCTTGGTCGAAGAGCTGGAAAATGAAATTTAATGATGACAAAACTGATCTACTAAATATTACTCGCAGCACACATACTGTTTTACCATTGACATTTGGCTCAGCAGTACTGCAAAATACTGAACAACACAAACACCTAGGCATTACACTCCAACATAACTGTAAATGGGACATTCACATAAAAAGTATTATTAAGACTGTTACCATGTTGATATCCTGTTTGAAAACATTTAAGTACAAGTTAAGTAGAAAAGCATTAGAAATTATGTACAAATCTTTCATATTACCCCATTTTGATTATGCTGACATTATATGGGATAATTGCACCATCACTCAGGCGGCTTCCCTCGAGGATTTACATCTTGATGCAATTAGAACTATTATTGGAGCTGTCCGTGGCACCAGTCATCGGAAATTGTACAATGAATCTGGTTTCCCTCCACTAACTGAAAGAAGGCGGAGACATAAACTCATATTTTACTTTAAAATGGTCCATGGATTGTGCCCTGAATATCTGTCAGCCTTAGTGCCAAATTTGGTTTCAGACAGAAACCCTTATCATAGACGGAGACCACTAGAAAGACTTGTTCCATCTTCTAAAACTGAACTGTACCATAAATCTTTTATTCCGGCCACCACAAAACTCTGGAATACTCTTCCAGACGAAATTAAAACATGTGACTCACCTGGTGCTTTTAAACGTTGTTTATCTATACAAGACCCGGTTGTACCTGCATATCTCTATTTTGGTGATAGGAAAGAACAAATAATACATTGTCGTCTTCGCCTCAGTATTAGTGACCTAAACCATCATCTTTTCCTACGTCATTTGCAGAATGATCCTACCTGTACTTGTGGCTATGCTCACGAAACAGCTGATCATTATTTATTATTATGTCCCCTATTCAACGTATGTCGTACTAATACACTACTAAACCTTCCTCCTCAATATGTTGTAAGTGACATTCTTTTAAATGGTGGACGTGACCTGCCTATTGATATCAACACAGCAATATTTAAATCTGTGCACCTCTTCATAGCCAGTTCAAATCGATTTTAAATGTTGTGCAATGTTTATCAAATAAAATAAAATTAAAAAAATTGTATTGTATAAAAATGCGCAGACTCACTTAAAAATGTTCCTATTTTATTGCTAGACATATAGTACTTATGAATGTGTGGTAGGCAAGCCTGTAAAAACTTGGCAAATGTTAATTCGATTTATTATAAAATGTTGATCCTCTCGTCTCTCATTACTATTATTGTTATTATTATTATTATTATTATTATTATTCATGTGATGTTGTTCATCCCTTTTTTTTCTTCTTTTTGAAACTCCTAACTTGCTCAAATCATATATTGGTGTATCTAAATGCTGATTGGAAATGTTTGGAAAATGTTTATGTGCTGTTAATGTTCGGTCTCATAAATTTTAAATTGTATAATGTGTACGGGCACGATATAAGCCGAAGGCTTGTTGCTGCCCTTTATTCTCATATTTATTATTTTGTTACGTTATAAGGAAGAAATACAAGAGAAATGGAAAAATATGTGACGTTTCTTTTCTTTTCAATAAACAAAAACTCTTTCAAAATAAATGCCTACCTCTACATTGATTGAACTGTTGTCCGTTTTGGAAGAGAAACATTACGCTATCGAAGGCGTTTTCTTCACAGCGGGAGACTTCTACTTTCGTCTTACGCCTGTCCGTCTACTCGCGCTGGGTGATGTCACTTCGATCCCCGTGCAAAATTTTGAAATCATTCCAACATACTGTGCAGAAGGCATAACTTTTTTTTTTCGCTTTGTCAAGACTCGTAAATATACGGAAAATTATATTGGGGAACAAATTTCTGGTATGCCCGACTTTTCAACTGTGCACTTTTCTTTGACGCCATCTTGGCAAGAAAAGAAAGTTTGTACGCATGCGCAGAATATGGTTTTCGGGTAGGAAAAGATGGATCGGCATTGGAAACCCGCACGCACGTCGACTACTCGATTTTAAGCGCTATTTTGTGTGTGAAAATTTTGATTACGGAATTTGACACCAGTAAACGGAATGGCTGGAAACCGGAAAAATTCCGGGAAATACAGAAAGGTTGGCAGCTATGAACCTCTCTTTCCCCCAGATGGGCTCCCCAGCCCGAAAGAGAGGCATCCGTGAACAAGAAGAGCTGGTCGCGCAGAATGTGAATTGGCACCGAGCTGCCGATCCAATCCAGGTTCAACCACTGACTGACCGAGTGACGAAACCAAGTCCCGAGAGGCACTGAGTCTTCTAGACGTGACATGTCCAGAAAAAGGGCGGCAATTTGTCTCTGTAGAGGTCGTTTGAACATCCTCCCCAGAGGGAGAAGCTCTGCCATGGACTCCATGAGACCTAAGACTCTGAGACCTTGACGCAGAGTAATGGACTGAGAGAGGAGAAGATCGTTCAACGTTCAAGTCAACGAGAGAATATGCTCCTGAGAGGGAGACACCTGGAAACTCACGGTGTCGAAGACCATCCCCAAGTACTTGAAGTTCTGTTTGGGGATTAAGTCCGACTTCTTGTCGTTCACCTGGAAGCCGAGTCTCACAGCAAGGGAAGCCAACTCCTGAGTGTGGCTGAGACAACCTGTCTGACTCGAGTTCAAAACTAACCAATCGTCAAGGTAAACTTAGAGACGTATATCTCTTGCCCGAGCGATGGCCGCATACTGCCTTGTCACTTTGGAAAATATCCATGGGGCCAAGGAGAGGCCGAAGGGGAGGGGCCTGAACTGCAGGACCTTCCCGTTCCAAACGAAGCGGAGGAAGTGTCTCCGGGAAGGATGGATTAGAATGTGAAAATAAGCGTCTCTCAAATCTATTGAGGTAGCCTAATCGTTGACTTGAATAGTCTGATGGATTGAAAACGCAGTCTCCATCTTGAAGCTCACCGGGCGGATGAGCTTGTTGAGGGGTGACAAGTCTAGGACAGGTCGAAAACCTCCCGACTTTCTTGGTACCGTAAAAAGCCGGGAGTAAAAACCCGGTCCCAGGTTTTCAATCAATTCGACCGCTCTTTTGAGGAGCAAGGAATCCACTTCTTCTTGGAGGATCCTGAACCTTTCCGGATCCACTGGAGGAGGGAATGAAATGGGCTCTTGAGCCAGAGGAGGTTCCTGTAGGAACAGAAACCTGAAGCCCGCCCGCACCACCCGAAGGATCCAACCGTTTTCGACTAATTCCTGCCATGCGGAGAAGGAGTTGCCCAGGGCACCCACGCTGGAAGGAGGAACGGCTGTTTCGACTTCGGGAGATGCGGGCTCTACCGAAAAAGCTGTTGTTTCGGCTTGAACGACCTGCTAGGTCGTCCACCCCGAAAAGAAGACCTTCCTCTGAAAGGAAGAGATCCACGAGACGAGTAGGCCAGAGCCTTGGAAGAAGGAGGAGCACCACCGCGTTGAGACTGACAGCGATGGTAAGGCTGGAAGGAAGGCTGATGACCTGAACGGTGAGAAGAGGACATGGCTCCCGCACGAAAACGTCTGGCAACAGCCTTGAACATGGCGTCTTGAGTGTACTCAGCCTTCCTCTTAGAAGCTGAGTCAATGGATTTATCCAGAAAACCTCGTCCAAAAAGACCAACCCGAGGGAGTGGGAGAGAACGGAGTTTCTCCTTCTCCACAGAAGACAATTTGCATGCGGACCGATTCAAGACAGTCTCTACGGAGTGCTGCAATCTGAACCCTTAGATGAGCAACAATGTCAGTCAGACTTGAGAGCGAGTCTCCCAGAAGGGAAACCAGAGAACCTACCGAAGTAGCTTCAATGTCTTCATACAACAGGAAATCCGCCGGATGTCCCATGGGCGATTTTCCCAACAAACAGGTGAGAGAGTGGAGGAATGAAGACGAAACTCCACATGCTCTGAGTGTATCAGACAGAGAACATTCCAAAGTCTTAGCAGCCTGAAAAGACAACGGAAGAGGGGGAACCCCCTGACGAACGAAGCCGAGCTTCGACATCTCCGACTTAGAGATATTCGAGAAATCCTCAAATGGAAGAAACGGTTCTTCCAGGCTGACTTGAGACGGGAACTTAGGAACTCTGAAAGATCCTAATCCAGAAGAGAAATCTTCGTCATTACCAGGATTCTGATCTGCCTGGGCACCTTGAGGAAGTTTTCCCGTAGGAAGGAAAAATTCAGCCTGAGTGATCGATTCCAGTAAGAGATCAGGACATTTAAGCCGAAGAAAGCTTTCTTTCGACCTCTGAAAAGAGCCAGTTACCTTGGCCGTAGCAGAGCGAGAGGGCAGAGACTGCTTCTCAACAACATTGTTACACACAGGTTGGAGGAGTCTGAGAACGTCCTGCTTGGAGAGTGTTGAAGACGGCGGCGGCGAATGGTGATCCCGCCAGGAGGAAGACTGGACTTCCGGAGAACCGGTTGAAAAAAACGGAGAATCAGAACCGTAACAACTGCCATCTCTAGAGTGCTCAGCTTTATCACGTGGGGCGTAGCCTTCGAACGTGTTAGCCGGCGGTTGAAGTTCATCCTCTGACAGAGGAGCTTCCAAATCAATACGATGATCAGCAACCGGAGAACAACTCATCCGTGAAGGAGAACCGGGAGACCAAGATTCCTCTGAAAGAAAACCGGGAGACGGAGAGACATGACGGCGGTGCTCTGCTCCACGGACGGTCCGGTGGCTGGACCGTGGATGAAACTCTTTAGAAGAACCAGGATACGGAGAGCCAGCATGGCGGTGCTCCGTTCCACGGACCGTACGGTGTTTAGACCGTGGACGGTGAGCCTTCGAGGTACCGGGAGACATGGAGCCATGACGGCGGTACTCTGTTCCACGGACCGAACGGTGCTTGGACCGTGGACGGTGATTCTTATGGGTACCGGGAGATGGAGGGCCATGACGGCGGTACTCCGTTCCACGGACCATACGGTGCTCAGACCGTGGATGTTGAACCGTGGAATCCATCTGCCGGTTAGTGGATCGAGAACGGTCATGTCTCGACTCCACAGCGGACACCGTATAGCCAAGAGCCCGTGGATGCTGGGACGATGAGGCTATGGGAACGGTGCCGCTTCGATCTGCCGGCGGGGCTCTCTCCGAAAGAGATACCCCGGCCGGGTGGTCTGGTGAGTCAGGATTTTTAGTTGTCCCACTGACTTCACCAGAGGCATTAGGGAAAGCCGGAATTAAATGCTCCGGGCCGGCCCCACGGGTGTGAGACCGGCCGTGGGTGATCGGAGCAAGACCGGGTAACGACCCCACTTCTGGGTTCGCATCCCCCCTCCAGGACGAGTAGGTCTCACAACCATATCGACCTGACCACACAGACTGTCTTCTCTCTGGCCTCTAGAGGTTCCAAACCGCTGGAAAGGGGCTGATCCAACCGAAGAGTTGACCCGGACAGGAACAGTGGAGCTGAAACAGAAGCTGAAACACTTTTCTCTCCGGAGAAAGGGAGAGACAGAGGAACATGATCAGGAACCGAAACGGCAAGGCCAGACGAAGTTAAATGCTGAAGAAAAACTCCAAACAAGGCCGCAGTATCAGCTTGAGAAACAACTTGAACGACCGGCTCTGAAATTAACTTATCCTTCTTCTTCACTGGTACAACCTTAGCCGGAACTTCCACGGGAAGTGAAACTGACTGAGACATAACGGTGGAAGAAGCCAAACTATTTGACTTAGGTTTGGACGAGGAACTTGATTCTGAAGAATGTTTCTTGGAAGAATGTTTACCAGACTTCGATGAGGATGAAGGAGAAGGAGACACAAAACGTCCCGTCTTATCCCTACTAATTTCAACCGTAGACTTCGAAGAAACTTTAGATCCAGGGGAAGAGGTGACTCCCGAAGGAGTGTCACCCAAATTAACAGACATATTGAAAACAAAAATTATCCAAGTAAAGAATTTAAACCTAAAAGGCAAGCAAGCTTGTGAAAAGCAAAAAGCTAGGACTAACCTAGTCCAAAAGCAAAAAGGTTAAATGAAAGAAAATCAAAGCCAACAACAAACCGGTCAAACCGGTTTGCTTCAAAAAATTCTACACACACGGAAGCAAAATATCCAAAGTTGGAGAATAATAAATTTAGGCTAAACTCACTAGCCAACAAGAAAATTAAACAGGCAAAAGCAAAAACGCAATGAAGCTAGAAAGACTATAGGAAAAGGAACAAACCCACCAGAAAGCGCCAACAAAAAGCTTGAAAAAGGTCGCAGGCATGCGGGTCTCCAAGTAGACACAATGGTGGAAATTTGAAAAGTGACTAGGATGTAGGAACCACGTGGCAAGGGCTAAAGGGACGTAACCCATAGCTAGCCACAGGAGTGGTCCCTCACTGCTAGTTTCGTTTTTATGCTTTGGCATGTGTGGTTTCCAGTTGATTGGTGTTTATGCAATTGTTTTGAGTGTTGGTTAGTATAGATTGTACCAATCCCGTGCCCTAGAATCCAGCTCTGTTCATATACTAATGTGTTGATCCTCGTTTGTCTGCATGTGATTGAAGATGTAGAGCCTATATTTGATGTTATATAATATGTGTTATGCCTACTGATGTACTGTATTAATCATAATGTTTGTATTTCCTGCAGCTTCTATGTATTACTTTATGTGGTGTTTATTTATGTATCTTATTTTTAAAATCATTATGTAAAGCGCAGAGAGCTCCAGTTTAACTGAGAGGTGTAGCGCTATATAAGAAATCATTATTATTATTATCATTATTAAATATTTCCATAAGTTAAAAAAAAAACTTTAAAAAAACGAGTTTCTAAAATGTATATTTTATAAAAAAATTCTGAAAAATTAGCTAATTTTCCGAACTTTTGAAAGGTTTAAAAAAAAAAAAAGGACGCTTCTTAATAGCTTCTTTTGAAGACTATAATTATAAACCCTGTGTGAATTTTTTCTTTATATGTCCTGTTTAGAATTTAACATAAAGTAGGACTGAGCTAAGAGGAAACACTCACCTCTTTGACAAACTTGATCAGTTCCTTTATGTTATTATTGCCCTTCCGTACACCTGCAATTCATCACACACACACCATGCACGCACGCACGTACGCACGCACACACAAACACAATTAACGGTTGTTCAAACTAAAAAGAAATGCAACATAATCATGATCAATAACATGAGCTTACAGAGTAACTATTGGTATCAATCAATAACATGAGCTTACAGAGTAACTATTGGTATCAATCAATAACATGAGCTTACAGACTACAGAGTAACTATTGGTATCAAACATCAATAACATGAGCTTACAGAGTAACTATTGGTATCAAACATCAATAACATGAGCTTACAGAGTAACCATTGGTATCAAACATCATTAACAGGAGCTTACAGAGTAACTATTGGTATCAAACATCAATAACATGAGCTTACAGACTACAGAGTAACCATTGGTATCAAACATCAATAACAGGAGCTTACAGAGTAACTATTGGTATTAAACATCAATAACATGAGCTTACAGAGTAACTATTGGTATCAATCAATAACAGGAGCTTACAGAGTAACTATTGGTATCAAACATCAATAACATGAGCTTACCATGCTTACAGAGTAACTATTGGTATCAAACATCAATAACAGGAGCTTACAGAGTAACTATTGGTATCAAACATCAATAACATGAGCTTACAGAGTAACTATTGGTATCAATCAATAACAGGAGCTTACAGAGTAACTATTGGTATCAAACATCAATAACATGAGCTTACCATGCTTACAGAGTAACTATTGGTATCAAACATCAATAACATGAGCTTACAGACTACATAGTAACTATTGGTATCAAACATCAATAACAGGAGCTTACAGAGTAACTATTGGTATCAAACATCAATAACATGAGCTTACAGAGTAAATATTGGTATCAAACATCAATAACAGGAGCTTACAGAGTAACTATTGGTATCAATCAATAACATGAGCTTACAGAGTAACTATTGGTATCAATCAATAACATGAGCTTACAGAGTAACTATTGGTATCAAACATCAATAACATGAGCTTACAGAGTAACTATTGGTATCAAACATCAATAACATGAGCTTACAGAGCTTACAGAGTAACTATTGGTATCAAACATCAATAACATGAGCTTACAGAGTAACCATTGGTATCAAACATCAATAACATGAGCTTACAGAGCTTACAGAGTAACCATTGGTATCAAACATCAATAACATGAGCTTACAGAGTAACTATTGGTATCAAACATCAATAACATGAGCTTACAGAGTAACTATTGGTATCAAACATCAATAACATGAGCTTACCATGCTTACAGAGTAACTATTGGTATCAAACATCAATAACATGAGCTTACAGAGTAACTATTGGTATCAAACATCAATAACATGAGCTTACAGAGTAACTATTGGTATCAAACATCAATAACATGAGCTTACAGAGTAACTATTGGTATCAAACATCAATAACATGAGCTTACAGAGTAACTATTGGTATCAAACATCAATAACAGGAGCTTACAGAGTAACCATTGGTATCAAACATCAATAACATGAGCTTACAGAGTAACTATTGGTATCAAACATCAATAACATGAGCTTACAGAGTAACTATTGGTATCAAACATCAATAACATGAGCTTACAGAGTAACTATTGGTATCAAACATCAATAACATGAGCTTACAGAGTAACTATTGGTATCAAACATCAATAACATGAGCTTACCATGCTTACAGAGTAACTATTGGTATCAAACATCAATAACATGAGCTTACAGAGTAACTATTGGTATCAAACATCAATAACAGGAGCTTACAGTGCTTACAGAGTAACTATTGGTATCAAACATCAATAACATGAGCTTACAGAGTAACTATTGGTATCAAACATCAATAACAGGAGCTTACAGAGTAACTATTGGTATCAAACATGAATACTGACTCTCTCCTGAATTCTTCTCAGCTCTCAAGAATAGCAGATCAACATGGCATCCCATATCAGCCTTGAGTCAACGAGTCATTGAGTGATTACAAGCTTGAGTCATTACAACATTAACAACTGATCAAACTTCCAAATGGGGCTAGGGCTGCTAAGAGTCAAGACATCAAACTGATGAAAGATATACATGGGTCACATCAAAGTCAACATATTACAGAGTGGTCTCATACAACTACAAGCACTGAAGCACAGTACAAACAAGAAAAGACATTTTCATGCATTCAAAATGAAAAAAAAACTAAGGAACAGAATGTACAGCAAATCATGCTTCACAAAAAAGTTGGACATATTTGAGGTTGATGCATTACAGCGATCGCTAGGAGTTTTGAAAACAAACCAGTCCCATCACTCATCAGCGACCATCTCCCCCAACAACCAGTGTCAAAGCCAGTCCCAGGGAAACAAAAACCAGTGAAAACCACAATATCAAAACCCGGGCTGTTAAACAATTATCAGTCCTAGCAAAACCTGATCAGTTCCTGGGACTGACAGGTCAAATTTGTTAAAGTATTTTGGTTTTGCAATCAGTATTTTTCCTGATTACCAGTTAATGCGATCATTGATGCAAGCAATTTTCCCAACACATTAATTAATCGCCCTCTATCCCCCACCATTTCTTTCCTGGCTTTCCTTTCTCCTCCCCTCCCTGCGTCACTAAAAGATATGAGTCAGAGAGTATAACAGAATTCTCATTTGCATGGAAAAACTCAAACATAAATGATAGTAGTTTGTACTTGGAGGGGAAAATCTAATAAAAAAAAAACAAGTCAGATTTTTTTCACATCATATATTGCTGGCGGGACAGACAAAAAAAATATCAAAGGAGATTCGACAAGGATGACAATAAAATGGCTTGCAGATAAGAACATTATTATTATTATTATTATGTACTTTATAGTCACAGAGGCGTCTCTGTGAAATTCAGGTTGCTCCCACCAGGGGTTTAATTCATAGCGGCTACGTTAATAACGTCAGACATTTGACGCGACGTCTGAGCTACCCATGTCTGAACTATCTGAGCAGTGTAGTCGCGATTCACAGGTGGGACGTCAGCTTTAGACTTCATACGTCGGAACTACTTCGGAATTCCCTGATGATGCTGACATGTGCGCATGAGTTATACTTATAGGCTTTCTTATAACTAGGGTGTGTGAGTAATAATACTTAATAGACTAGTAGTAGAACTGAATTATGTCGAGCCTAACAGAATAAAAAGTTCAAATGACCTCTTTCTCTCATACAACACACACACATACACACATGCACACACGCATGCACGCACACGCACACACGCTAACCCTCGAGACATGTGAGTCCGCCATGAAGCAATCTCATTGTGGTGCACGCTTTCAACATAGGCCTATTGACGGCTTGGTTTTTGTCATGCTGTAGCATGAATCATCTTCAAAAACAACTTTTTAAGTGTTGCACAAGGTTTTTTCCTATCGCAGATATGTACTTTCATGCCAACATACACACCCATTTTAACAATAAACCGAATAAATCGCCGCCTTTGCATCTCCCAATCTCGACTGTAGTTCAGACGTACAGCTCGTAGTCTGCCGAATTTGCTTGACTAAATTTTAGCCCTTTACTGGCTTTAGTTCGCCTGTACGCCGAATTGTTTAGGTCAGTCAGTGCAGACGTTTCCGCATATGTTAGACGTACGCGCTTACATACGCCCCATGAATAAGACCCCTGGAGAGCGCGTCGCAGCCAGAAGCGCGCCACCCAAATGTGTTTTTTTGCAGAAAATGAAGTGAAGAATAAATTTCTAGTCTTTTATTCTCATTTGAGTTGTATTGAGTCAACATACAAACAGTACTTACGCCTCAGATATTTCACAGCGTCAGGCCATGCAGTCCCACAGCACCTCAGCGACGACGCCCTCTGGCTGAGTTGTATTGAGTCAACATACAAACAGTACTTACGCCTCAGATATTTCACAGCATTGGGCGACCCACAGTCCCACAGCACCTCAGCGACCACACCCTCTGGCTGAGAGTTGCATTGAGTCAACATACAAACATTACTTACGCGAGTGAGTCAACATACAAACATTACTTACGCCTCAGATATTTCACAGCGTTGGGCGACCCACAGCACCTCAGCGACCACGCCCTCTGGCTGAGAGTTGTATTGAGTCAACATACAAACATTACTTACGCCTCAGATATTTCACAGCGTTTGGCGACCCACAGCACCTCAGCGACCACGCCCTCTGGCTGAGAGTTGTATTGAGTCAACATACAAACATTACTTACGCCTCAGATATTTCACAGCGTTTGGCGACCCACAGCACCTCAGCGACCACGCCCTCTGGCTGAGTTGTATTGAGTCAACATACAAACAGTACTTACGCCTCAGATATTTCACAGCATTGGGCGACCCACAGTCCCACAACACCTCAGCGACCACGCCCTCTGGCTGAGAGTTGCATTGAGTCAACATACAAACATTACTTACGCCTCAGATATTTCACAGCGTTGGGCGACCCACAGCACCTCAGCGACCACGCCCTCTGGCTGAGAGTTGTATTGAGTCAACATACAAACATTACTTACGCCTCAGATATTTCACAGCATTGGGCGACCCACAGCACCTCAGCGACCACGCCCTCTGGCTGAGTTGCATTGAGTCAACATACAAACATTACTTACGCCTCAGATATTTCACAGCGCTGGGAGACCCACAGTCCCACAGCACCTCAGCGACCACGCCCTCTGGCTGAGAGTTGCATTGATTCAACATACAAACAGTACTTACGCCTCAGATATTTCACAGCGCTGGGCGACCCACAGTCCCACAGCACCTCAGCGACCACGCCCTCTGGTTGAGAGTTGAAGTCCGGCAGCAGATAGTTCCACTTGCTGGGTGTGGGCATTTGACTCAGCCTCTCTGCAACAGCATGCATTTGTTCACTTTTACTGGTTTAAGCTTTTAATTCTAGCTTCCTAAAATATTCAAATTAGTGTTATAATGATTGTTAATCAAGTTTTGCCTATAATCGCATAGGTGTGAAAGGGAGATAATTCATGGTTAGAAAGATGCCCTAAATCCACATAAAATGTTACTCAAACTAGTAAAAGAACTTTGCATGTGATCGTATGACTAACAGT
This sequence comes from Phymorhynchus buccinoides, assembly GCA_017654935.2. Taxonomy (NCBI): domain Eukaryota; kingdom Metazoa; phylum Mollusca; class Gastropoda; order Neogastropoda; family Raphitomidae; genus Phymorhynchus; species Phymorhynchus buccinoides. The sequence continues at coordinate 17,862 of JAGGCT020004085.1, read as the reverse complement.
AACACAATTACCCACCAACAACCACACATATACACAAGCACACACAAAGTCAATTATGATATTTAATATTAACATAGTGGCTACGGTTACGAGGTTGTTGCAACACTCGGACCATGTTCAGGGATAGTAACTCTTCCTAGTCAGATTTGTCGTCAACAAATGCACTTTCTAAGTAGTTTTTCAAGACAACTGCATTCAATTTTTGCGTCCCATGATTGAGCCACGTAACCAAAGCATGGAGAATGCGGGTTACGGACCCGTAACCCTAGCCCAGGCCTAATATTAATAATCATTAAAAAAAATTATTGACACATGGCAAAGTCATACCTAAACTGTCATCCAGAGACGTGTCAGCAGATCCAGGGCATGACGGTGATGGCTTGTTGGACTTTGATGAGGATGAGGCCACAGGTGACCGGAAAGATGGAGGTATGTGAATTCCTTTAGCGGCAGATGGTGATGGCTTGTTGGACTTTGATGAGGATGAGGCCACAGGTGACCGGAAAGATGGAGGTATATGAATTCCTTTAGCGGCAGACAGTGATGGCTTGTTGGACTTTGATGAGGATGAGGCCACAGGTGACCGGAAAGATGGAGGTATGTGAATTCCTTTAGCGGCAGATGGTGATGGCTTGTTGGACTTTGAAGAGGATGAGGCCACAGGTGACCGGAAAGATGGAGGCATGTGAATTCCTTCAGCGACACCAGCCTTGGCTGCATTTTCAGCGGCTGGGACACGCCTGCTTGGGCTTTTAAGTTCAAAATCACCATCATCGTCATTTTCACTAATTTCACACATCTGATTTTGATCAGTCTTTGACTTTTGTTTCCTTCTCAGAGAAATGCGTTGCTTTGCATGTGATGTCATTGTATTTTAATTTTCTTGACCAAATAAGCAAAATAATCAAAGAGTCTGTGGCAAAATAATCAAAGAGTTGATTGTGGCCATGCACAGTAGGCTCGCTTACTTCCAGACTTCGTTCGACTGTGATGTAACACAAACTAAACTAAACGAATGTCTGAACGTCGATCTTCCAAGTCTAGATTAGAACGATATCGGCAGAGTTACCTTACCGAGCAAATTTATGCTCATTTCATGAAGTGTCAGAATAAAAAATAAAGCACTTGCTCTCCCGCCGTTAGAATGAGGGGTAGATGTGTCATCGTAGTGTCGATATTTGCTTGTATCGGAAAAAATTGGGTAGTGCTTTCTTTCCAGGAGCTCCCGCAACAAAGTACCCGTTCTCCAAAAAGTTAATCCGTCTTCCATACACGTGAGTTATTTCCCTTAGCACATGATTTTAGATCACGGTCAAGGCCAATGATGAACGTACGTGCAGACTGAAATGACAGACCAGTGACTACAAAGCGATTCTTGCACATTCTAGGCCATTTTAACTATTTAAGTGCTAAATCTAAAAATATTTTGCTTCATACGACCAACATCATTAGAAAAATTGTTTTTGAAAGGTCGTCTGCTGGGCGCGATCAATGACGTTCTATTCAACACGTCAAAGCTTGTTAAATTAATATGTCATTAATGCACAAGACGAGAACCATTGTAATCTGAAAGAAAAGTTTGTGTTCGAGTAAGAGTTTATTTCATGCAAAAACAAACATTTAAGAGCGGGGGTCAGGGGGCGGGGGTCAGGGGGCTGCGCCCCCTGAAGCTGAGAAACTTTTTTCTTTTAAATGTGAAAACTAGCCCTCAGGACGCTCGCTGAAGTCATTCTAAGCTAAAGTTTACCAGCAGCAAAAATGCAAAACATAAAAAAAAATTTTTGACTGAAATCAACCCAAAATGGCAAAATATTACAAATACCTAAATGAATGCTAAAATTGCTATATTATATCTTCTCCTTTGCCTTCGGCATCGTGGCGAGGTTACTTCAATGGCGGTGTGAGACAGGCCTAAAGACCACCAAACAAAGGATTGCAGGAGGAAGTAGCCCCCGCTTCCGATATGCGCAGTACAAACTCTGCTCCGCGAAGCTTCCTGAAGTGAAACCCAGTTTCGGTTTTCTGGTTTCATAACACTCGTTTCTAATCTAAGGTCATATAAGCTGGAAATTTCGAAATCCGGGACTTCCATGTGAATTCTGGGTGCAAAATGTGGTTTTGAAACCTCAAAAAATCTTCAGCGGTCTAAGAATGTGACGCTTTTTACCCAAGACGTCAAATTTTGTCAATTTATTGCATCAATGCACAAGAGAGCATGGTAAGCAGCCATGCAAAGTAGAAAGAAGAAGTTTTTTCGAGTTAAAGTTTATTTCAAGCAAGAAGCAAATATCTAAGAGCTTTATTTTATCAAAAAAGCCAGTTTCTACAAACAGCATATTATCTGTGAGTACTTTCGTGTTTTTTTAATTATTTGAGCTCTGTCCAGTTTTCAATCATCTTGATTGTTGGAAGAAAGCTGTAACAGATTTCTCTCATTGAGTCAATAATGAACAAATAGAACAATTCTCCAACAAATGTCGAGTACAGCCTTCATAGGCTCTTTCGACGTATAGTATTAGAACCAAATCGTACCTGATTTTCAAATTATAGACAAAAAATACACATTTACAGCAAGTTAACTAATTTGTTTTCATTTTATCAGAACCACTCATATAATTTCTATTTTTTCCCCTTATCATGCATAGAAGAAGCATCTTCTTTCTTTGAACCACCATCATGGCATAGCATAGCATAGCAGCAATTTTAGGTTAGGTTAGGTTAGGTTACTAGGGACTAAAAACATAGCCGTTAGGCTTTCAAGCGTCCCATCCTTAATAATATGATTTTTAACGTACAAGGTTTTATCGTGCACTCAGGTTTTAGATAATCATTCATCAATATTAGTTGGTAACTTGTTTCACAAAGGTGCAGTTCTGTTAGTAAAACAGTATTTACTAATGTTAGTCTTACTATATTCAATAAATATTTTGTCAATACTGTTTCTAGTTTTGTCAACATTTGATAATTTTTAAAAAATCATGTATATTTAGGTCATCAATATTGTTAAATATTTTGAAGCATTGAATTAAATCACCCCTGACTCTTCTAGCCTTTAACGAAGGTAATTTAAGGAGCTCTAGTCTTTCCCTGTAGGAATAATTATGGAATCCTCATCAATTTTGTAGCCCTTCTTTGTACTCTCTCTATCATCAGTGATTCACTGATTGTCTTTTCAAATATGGAGACCACACAACATTTCCGTATTCTAAACAAGGTCTAACTAATCCTTTAAACAAATGTAAAAAAATATCATTATCTATGTAACAAAAGGTTCGCTTAATAATTCCTAGCATTTTATTTGCCTTCTTTACAGCTTCGTGAATATGATAATCAAATTTAAGGTTTTTATCCATTATTACACCTAAATCCTTCTCTTCTGTACATTTTATTATTTCATTTATAGTATCACCATTCTTCATAGTATATTGGTTACAAGGATTGTTTTTACCTAAATGCATAAGCTTACATTTAGACGCATTGAAGTACAACTTCCAGGTTTCTGACCAATTTACTAAGGAATCTACATCCTTTTGCAATAACATGAAGTTTGCAGTAGTATTGTAAAGCTTAGTATCATCTGCAAATATTTTGCAGGAACTAATTATCTCTTGAGGCAAATCATTGATAAAAATTGTAAAAAGAACTGGACCAAGTATGCTCCCTTGGGGTATACCACTTACAACGTTAACATTTTCTGAATAAGCATTTCCAACTCTGACAGCCTGCTTTCTTCCTTTTAAGAAATCTCTAATCACGCTTTTATATTTTTGGTCAATATTGTTTTTGAATACATTCAGTGACGATGCATTAACAGTCTCATTTTGTCGGTCGGTCTGACGGTCCAAAATTGTCGCCACGCCACGCCACAAACGATTGCGAATCCGCGCTGTCAAGGGGTGTGCCTAATATACGAAAACGAGCGAAAACGGGCAAAAACGAGCGAAAACGAGCAAAAACAGAAGCGAAAGTGCATTTTTGATCGTAAACAAGAACAAATTTTTTTTAATTTGTCTAAACCCTACCAAAGTTTGCATAGATTTGATCTTTAATCGACTGTTGATCCATATTTAGATGTCATTTCCGATCTGCATTTTTTTTATAAACCAGCTTCCGCTAGCCATTACTTCCGCCGACTAAACTTTTTTCCACTTTCTCACAATTGTACCATATTATCAAATCTTAATGAAACTTGGCAGAAACTATGAGAAAGGTTCCTTAGATGCTGTCCATGGTGTTAAAATTGACGTAATGACCCAAGATCAGCGTAATCCCTTTGAATCAGATTCAGTCTCTTATGTTTTCGCTCGTTTTCGTATGGCTCCCACCTGCGTGCGCATCTCGACCCTTCCAACGAAAGTGTCGCCATCTTAGTCAGATTTGTGTGTAAACAGGATGGAAGTTCAGCTTAACGTCGCGTATCGGCTTTCGCCATGTACAACGGGCTGAACAAACCAACCAGGGTATAAACAAAAATTTATGTTCCTGAATCACTGTCTTAGCCAAAATGCCGAGAAGCAATCAGAATTTAAACGTGTAAACAGCATCCATCGGGCATTTTTCAAACAAAGTTACTGACTAAGATGGCGGTCTCCCATACTATGGAGCGCTCCTTGTGGCAGGATATGACGACACGTGGGTACAAGCCATTAGGTAGACCGCTGTCAAGTAATCAAATCATTGTCATTTGATTTGCATCTAAGTTCAACTTCAAGTGAATATGGATGATTTAACACAAGAGAATCATCTTGCTGGTCGCTGTTGTAACTACATCGAAGACTTTAAAGTTATAGATCTGCCTTTTTATAAACCAAAGCACACACTTTTGGTTGTGTAAGACAAAACGCAAAAATCGCAAGAAATGTTGTCAATTACGTCTCCTTCCCAAGTTGTATCTGGAGCGCTTTTTGCTCTCTTGACTGAATGAGAATCTTTCTGCTTAAGAATCGTTCCAACAATCGAGCAGATTTTTTTTTAATGCTGATACAAATATATCATGAGACATTCAAAGTCTATATTCAAAAGGCAAAAAGATAGCGCAAGTCAGTATTAATTTTATAAATGTTTGACAAAAATGGGTTTCCCTTTTTATTCTCAGACAGTATCCTGTAGTTTTCTTGTTTTACCGAAAACTATACAAATATCTCTCTCTCTCTCTCTCTCTCTCTCTCTCTCTCTCTCTCTCTCTCTCTCTCTCTCTCTCTCTCTCTCTCTCTCTCTCTCTCTCTCTCTCTCTCTCTCTCTCTCTCGTGTGTGTGTGTGTCTCTCTTCTTCTCTCAGTAATGTCCTCTCTCTCTCTCGTGTGTGTGTGTGTGTCTTCTTCTTCTTCCAGTAATGTCCACCTGCTGTTTATCGGCAATTATTGACATGTACAGGGGTTCAAAGACGTCTTCTTCCAGTGATGTCCACCTGCCGTTTATCGGCAGTTATTGACATGTACAGGGGTTCACAGATGTCTTCTTCCAGTAATGTCCACCTGCCGTTTATCGGCAAGTATTGACATGTACAGGGGTTCACAGACGTCTTCTTCCAGTGATGTCCACCTGCCGTTTATCGGCAGTTATTGATATTTACAGGGGTTCACAGACGTCTTCTTCCAGTAATGTCCACCTGCCGTTTATCGGCAAGTATTGACATGTACAGGGGTTCACAGACGTCTTCTTCCAGTAATGTCCACCTGCCGTTTATCAGCAAGTATTGACATGTACAGGGGTTCACAGACGTCTTCTTCCAGTAATGTCCACCTGCCGTTTATCGGCAAGTATTGACATGTACAGGGGTTCACAGACGTCTTCTTCCAGTAATGTCCACCTGCCGTTTATCGGCAAGTATTGACATGTACAGGGGTTCACAGACGTCTTCTTCCAGTGATGTCCACCTGCCGTTTATCGGCAATTATTGACATGTACAGGGGTTCACAGACGTCTTCTTCCAGTAATGTCCACCTGCCGTTTATCGGCAAGTTATTGACATGTACAGGGGTTCACAGACGTCTTCTTCCAGTAATGTCCACCTGCCGTTTATCGGCAGTTATTGACATGTACAGGGGTTCACAGACGTCTTCTTCCAGTAATGTCCACCTGCCGTTTATCGGCAGTTATTGACATGTACAGGGGTTCACAGACGTCTTCTTCCAGTAATGTCCACCTGCCGTTTATCGGCAGTTATTGATATGTACAGGGGTTCACAGACGTCTTCTTCCAGTAATGTCCACCTGCCGTTTATCGGCAATTATTGACATGTACAGGGGTTCACAGACGTCTTCTTCCAGTAATGTCCACCTGCCGTTTATCGGCAAGTATTGACATGTACAGGGGTTCACAGACGTCTTCTTCAAGTAATGTCCACCTGCCGTTTATCAGCAATTATTGACATGTACAGGGGTTCACAGACGTCTTCTTCCAGTAATGTCCACCTGCCGCTTATCGGCAATTATTGACATGTACAGGGGTTCAAAGACGTCTTCTTCCAGTAATGTCCACCTGCCGTTTATCGGCAAGTATTGACATGTACAGGGGTTCACAGACGAAGAAGCGCAGTACGGAATGAGATAGGATTTAAGAAATATATTAGATAATACAAAAGCGTTTGTTGTTTACAATATTATTGACAGTAAATACTTGAAAATAATTAGATGACCACTAGGACCAATCGTAGACACATGAAACACAAGACATTCAGGTAGTATTTCGTCCTTTTATTGAGGCTCAACATACAGACGTTTCGTATGATACATACGTTATCAATGTAAAAGGAAAGACTGACAGACAGCAGTTCAAAATAGAAAGAGAAGACTGAGTTGAAAGGAAGACTGAGTAGATATAATTTCTAGAGAAAAAAAAAGTAGGGCAATATTCTTGACAAAGTTGAGAGAGAGATACTGAGTAAGTGTTAACTCTAAGAAAGTAAATGCGTACAAAAAGTTAGAAAATTTGACTTGTCAAAGGAGCTCTCTCTCTCTCTCTCTCTCTCACACACACACACACACACACACACACACACACACACACACACACACACACACACACACACACACACACACACACACACACACACACACACACACACACACACACACACACACACACACTAACCCTAACCCTAACCCTGGAATTAGGGTTAGGGTTAGGGGCATGGTCTATTAACTCAACTGCTCCAAAATAGGCAGTTGAGCGACGAATTGAGGCAGTTCAGGGAAGGACTCTTGGCCCGGCTTTGACCTAACTGGTCAGGTCAGGTCAGGTCAGGTCAGATCTTCAGGGCAGCCAGGCCTCGCGGCCTCTTGATGTGCCCTATCTTTTGATTGTTTGTTATTGTGGTTTTGTTCATCAATCCGATTGGCATAGCTGTGGCGCTTTTTGAACTCTCATTGTCGTCTTAATCATAATTGTATTTAAAAACATTAATTTTGGGGTCACTATTTAACTGCTCCTTGTGTCTCTTCTGATGGCAGCAAGCAAGGTCGTCACCACTCTAACATCCCAGGTACAGTCACTGACACAACTGACTCAGGTTACACAGAACGCACAGCAGAACACTCTCAGCATCAATGACACGGAAGTTACACTAAAAAAACGCAATCAAAACATTGAAGCAAGAATACGCTCAAGAGGTAGACGACCTTAGGGAAGAAAACAAAGTGCTACATCATCACCTCAAAGATACTACAAGCAAACTGAAATCACTCAAAAACAGTCAGCAAAACAGTGAAATGAGGAAGCAGATAAACACACTTCATGCAAGCAAACAAACAAGCAGTCAGTCAAACAACAGTCCTCCCGCTCCAGATCAGCAAGTAGAAATTAGCGTAGAAACAGGCAACAAATTTTCAGCTCTATCGCAATTAGAGGAAGATGTTAATGACACCAAATCATCACAGCGTGCAACAACCACAGAGGACAAACAGATAAGTAGAGACACGCACAAAGATAAGGCAAACCAACACGTCAACCCCAACAGTACTAGAGAAAACAGCAATAACAAGGAAACACGCAACAAACAGCCTCACCCTACCCCCCTAGCTATACTCTGTGAAACACATGTCCCCCCCCCCCCCCCCCCCCCCCCCCCTAGCTGCAACGCACTGCTGCTGGGGGATTCGGTGCTGAAGGGAGTGGAGGAAAAGAAGATGTCCACAGAGAACATGAAAGTGAAAGTCATCATGCAGTGTCCTGTGACGAGGTAATGGGTTAAAAGGCTAAGCCTCTAGGGAAGACTTTTAGTGTGTTAAATTTTCAAGTAGAAAATTTGCCTTTAACCCACTTCTCTAGGGTATGGGAGATGAGCAACTTTCCCGGCCCCTTTTCATCTAATAAATTTATATTTGTGCCCGGGTTCTGGCTCGTATGGTTGTAAGAAATACAAGTGGTTGAATTGCTCTAAATGGCGGACAGAGAGAAGTAGGGTTTTACATGAAATTACAAGACTCCCACTCTCATCAGTCTGACCAAAGGGTTCAGGATTATTTGACACTTGTATTTTATTTACTCACAAAATCTGCATAAGATTATGCAACAATAATAATAAAGCAGCTCAATGGCGCCAAAACAAAATGTGAATGAAAAACAATGGAATCCGAAAGGATTTATAAGACTTTTGTCTTTCTAGAAGGTTAGCCCCTAGCGAGAAGGGTCACTAATCTTCATTGTCCGGAGGAAAGTTCAAATGATTGGCGCGGTCCGCTGGACTTAGCTGTTGTCAGGTTCCTCCGTGGTGATCGGCGAGTGCTGGGTTGGCTGGGCTTGCTCATCAGGTGAGAGTAGCTCCCAGTCGTTCCGGTTACGGCTTCGCGGGATGGCACGGTTCAGGCGTGGTCTCCTCGCGGATTCTGGGTGCGGGTCGTCTTGGTGCTTGGTGGAGTCCGGGATAATCGTCCGGCCCACGATGCCCTGCTGATAATCACAGGAGAAGGTGGATGTAGATCTCTATGGCTTAGAGACAAGGGGCTTCAGTCGGCAGGGCATTAGTGAATCCCAACCGGCTAGAAGGCTTCCCTTGTACAATAGCACTAGTTAATAAATAAACTGAATTTCAGTTAACAAACTGAGATCAGTAAAACATAAAAGGTGATCAAGACAACATCACTCTCCATCCAACACCTGGAAAGGAATGGTATCATAAAGTGCAAGATTGCGGCCCATAGGTTTCCTACTAAAAATAGACAAAAGGGTTAGTAGGCATAAACTCCGGTTCTGGTACCAAAAGTGTTCAAGTCAAAAACACACACACACACAAATAATCAGTGCACATAAATAGAATAGAATGTTTACCACTTCTTTTCAATAACATATCTATCTACTCCTTATTCATCATTGAACATAGGATCTAGATCAAAAATAGGATCAAACAAACAAGTCTCAATCACCTGCCATCAATAATACTTACTAGTGGGCTTATTATGACTGGTTGTGAGTGTTGCTCTAGCTACGTTTCAGCGTCTTGTGTGAAAACTTTTTCTCACCACTCCAATTATAGCCTTCACTTTCAAACAATGAAAGCCTGTCATTGGTTTATAGCAGTCGACACATCCCAAGATGATGCTATAATTTTATGCATACTAGTACCGAATAATCACGCGCCAGTTACATCCTTATCACGTGCCAACATTCAAATCCTTCTCGTGCTCGGAAAGGAAGGGTTCAAAAGGGACCGACCGTGGTTGTCACTTTCTTGTGATGGGTAATGGAGATCGGGGTTCAAAGAGATAACTGCGTTATTCGGCGTTCGTTTGAAGCAGCCGGGCAATTAACGTGGCGGTTGGTCGAGAAATGAAAAGGAGAGAGGGTGGGGGGGGTGGGGAGGGGAGAAAGGGGGGGGGGGGGTGTAGATAAGAAATAAAGAAAGCGGGTCGCGCGGGACACTTACGTCACATGTTCCAGGTCTGACAGTGAAATACCTATGCCAGTGGCTTAACTCACGCCCACCCTCCCCCCACATCCGTCACGTAACCTTTCACGTCGGAATCAACACTGAGCTGTGGGGAAGGGCCTGTTTCCTCAACAGAGTGGGCCTCTCTGATCCGCGGGATGAAACGGGTGTTTCCCAACGCCCTACTCCAAGCCTCCTCCCTCCTCCCTCCCTTTGGTCACCATCACCCCCTCCTTCTGCGCCAAGTCTGGGAAACCGAAAAAGGCTATGTACCTGAACCAGATACATCCCAGTGCACTTGGCTCCAGGGCCATAGCACTAAACATCCGGTATTTCGGTCAACGCCAACGCGTCACCCCAGACAGGAGATGGCAACAGCAAGGTTTGGTGAAACAGACCCAACAGCCACAGCGTCAACATTTCAACTATGCTGATGCTGTCAGCCAGGGCAAGCAGAATGGACGGCGCTCCAACCCCGCCATATCCACCCTTGACCACTCCTCCATGACTGACCACAACACGGCACAGACTGCCACAACGACTACAGCGAGGAATTTCCCTCCCTGACAAATGACAAACAACCCCCAAACTCCCAACAACACCCAGTTCCACCACCATGCCAAACACGAACCTCCTCCCCCCCCCCCCCCCCCCCCCCTACGAACTACCAACACCAATCAGTCCAACAATCACCTCCTTATGTCCCCGCCCTCCACTACCCGCCTGAACTCCCACCAGCGACTGAAATTTTGGGCTTTACGTCCTCTCGACCTGGGAAGGCACATATGGGACATTTGTATTGGGTTAGTATGAGGAACTAAAAATAAAACAAACACAAGACACAACAGACGAAACAAGTACGTGGACGGGACATATAATATAAAGGGGGAGTTCTTAAAAGCGCAAGTTTATTTATTACATTGAAAGGATTTAATTTATAAAATATAATATTTTGTGTTATGTGACACTTAATAAATGACTATAGTGATGTAAAATAGATTAATAAAATTATTTTGTTTGTCTGGCCATAATACAACCCTCCCTTGATTCAAGGGCTACAAGATTAAAATTTCAACAAATTATTTTATTCATAAAAAGCCAAATTTGGCCCTTATTTATTATTAAAAGAGAATATGTACACATATTTATTTCATATTTACAAGATATATATTCTTATGGCTATTTACAAAAATTTATATCTAACTAAACATTAATATTTTATTGTCCTACCCGGGGAAGGAGTTTTCTTCCCCCGGGACTTCCCTATCTATATGATAGGGGGAATAATTTACATCACGGACGTTTATGTATGCTCTTCAAAAGTGAATCGCTCTATTTTAAAATGTATATGAATAAATAACCTTTATTTTATATTAACATGTTTAACATTTATGGAGTAGGACGCCATGCACTACTATAAATGGTTTTCTTTTGGTTTATCTTTCTTTCCCAAAGTATAAGTATTTCAGTAACAATGTGATATTTTGTTGTGAATATCATGTGTGTAATATGTTGATGGTTAAGATGTTTTTGTGATGAAAAGTGTTTATGTAATGTTGATGTAAAGGTGAACTTGTGTATTGGCAATTAAAACCGTCTGATATTAAAAATAAGGGTAATTTATTATCTGTGCCGACAGCCCTCGGTGGCTGGGCCAGAGGGCGACTGGCGATCAGTTTGTATAAAACTTGATGTTAAAAGTTACTAATAAAATAGTATAGTAGTTATGCACATGAAATGTGAGCGGTGTTGACTGAAGGACCCCCGGCCGGCGGCCGTAGAACTCCCACCAGCCCCCTATCACCCTGCTCAAGTACCCAACCCCTACCCTTCCGCCCCCAGACTACATTAAGTCCAGCCCCTTTCAACTGCACAACCTCTGATTGGACTATTAGCAGAATTATTACACCCCTACTTACAACGTTGAAAAGGGGCTGTGATCAGTCAAAAAAACAAAAAACAAAAAAACCAACTGTCTTCTGTTGCCACCCCCCCCCCCCCTCTCTCTCTCTCTCTCTCTCTCTCTCTCTCTCTCTCTCTCTCTCTCTCTCTCTCTCTCTCTCTCTCTCTCTCTCTCAATAAATCTATTAACCAATAAAAATGTAAATGCCAGCACATCATCCCCAAAAGACCTATCTACCGAAGACATGAATGTACACTTTTGTAACATTGCAAATTCAATTATAACGTTAGATATTCTGCAGAATTTTTGTGAATCCAAGCATGTTAATGACCGCCCTAACATTCCGTTTTTGAGTGTACATGAAGTTTTCAATTATCTTAATCACTTAAAACAGACCAATACTCGAGGCGTTGATGGAATTGATTCTAAAATATTGAAATTGTCAGCTCCTGCAATAACTGAAACTTTGACCTATGTTTACAATTTATGTATTGCTAAAAGTCGTTTTCCTAAAGCATTTAAAGTAGCCAAAATTATACCTATCCACAAATCGGGTGACTATGAAGATCCTTCTAATTACAGGCCCATTTCTATTCTGTCGGTGCTGTCTAAACCGTTGGAACACCACATAAATAAACATATTCTTAATCACTTTAATTCTTTTGGTCTGTTTCATCCAAATCAATCGGGCTTTAGAGCTAACCATTCATGTCATACGGCCCTAACTAACCTAGTAGACCAATGGCTTATTAACATAAACGATGACAAAATCACGGGTGTTCTTGCTGTTGACTTTATGAAAGCCTTTGATGTTGTCGATCGTAATCTTTTACTAAAAAAACTGAAGATATATGGCATTACTAACAATACCATAGAACTCCTAACATCATTTTTATCAGACCGAAAGCAGCGAGTTTCTTTAAATGAATGCAAATCTTCTACTATGCCTGTCAACTATGGTATTCCCCAAGGCTCCATCCTTGGTCCTATATTATTCTCAATATATATTAACGACTTACCATTATATCTAACGACTTTATGTGAAATGTTTGCAGACGATACTACAGTACACTCCTGTGACAGTAAAGTGGAAAACGTTTTTATTTCTTTACAAGATAACATTAACAGACTAATAAAATGGTCCGAATTTAATCACATGCAGCTACACCCCAAGAAATGTAAATACTTACTTATCACCACCAGACAAAAGCGTCAAAATCTTACCCTTGGTTCTCAATCCCTGTATATCAATGGTGAAATCATGGAAGAGGTTGACTATCATAAAATTTTAGGACTTATTGTTGATCACAACCTTTCATGGTCCCATCAAATATCCATGCCTTGTAAGCAAGTATAAAAAAAAGTCTATCAACTTTCCAGGATAAAGCATTTTCTTGATTTAGAGAGTCGTAAACTTTTTTTCAATGCTTATATCCAGTCACACATCAACTATGCCTCTACAATTTGGGATCTGGCAAGCGAGAAAAATTTAAAACCATTATGCAGTTTGTATAGACGTGCATTGAAATTGATCCTTCTGAAATCATCTTCCCTTACACTTACTGATTATCAGCGTTTAGAAATTCTACCTCTAAAATGGAAGCTTGTGTACAACAAAGCAATTTTTATGTTTAGATTAATGTCCGATAATGCTCCTCCAACATTAAAAAATAAATTTGAAATTAACCTTGTCCGTAATGTTTTTAAAATAAAAATACCTCTTCCAAGAGTTGACCTTTTTAAATCTAGTCTTGTATATTCAGGTGGCTGCTTATGGAATACTATTTCATCTTCCTTTAATGTGTACTCGGGCATTAATGTTTTTAAAAAAAGAGTACCATAAGTATCTTATGTTGAAACATACAAGCAATGTTGTTTAACCCCATTCTTAGTTTCAAATATGTTTCCACTTTTGATATGTTGACATGTATGCATATTATCAACTTTGTTGTTGTTAAATTATTAACAAGTTTTGTATTTACCTTATTTCATGTGTTTCCTCTCTCTCTCTCTCTCTCTCTCTCTCTCTCTCTCTCTCTCTCTCTCTCTCTCTCTCTCTCTCTCTCTCTCTCTCTCTCTCTCTCTCTCTCGCTCTCTCTCTCTCTCTCTCTCTCTCTCTCTCTCTCTCTCTCTCTCTCTCTCTCTCTCTCTCTCTCTCTCTCTCTCTCTCTCTCTCTCCTCTCTCTCTCTCTCTCTCTCTCTCTCTCTCTCTCTCTCCTTTTGTGTGTGTGGGGGGGGGGGGAGGGGGGAGGGGGGGGGGGGGGGGGGGGATAGATAGACGGTTTTGTTGTATCTATGTTTTCTTCTTCATGGATAATTCTTCGATGATTATTTTTTGCATGCTTCTTCATTATTTTTGTGTTGAATATATTGATTTTCTTGCATGTTTGTTTGAGGGCAAGATGTAAAAAAGCCCATTGTGTGCTTACTCTTTTTCCCTCAATAATTTTTTTTCGTTCGTTCGTTCGTTTTCTCTCTCTCTCTCTCTCTCTCTGGCATGCACGCCTTCTCTCTGCTGTCTCTCTCTTCCTTTTTTTTGTTATAGCGCGGTGATAAGCTGCATGTAAATGTGCTTCCTTTTGTTGCTGACAATTTCACTCTTTTTTTTATTACAAGTGACAGCCTCGTTTATTATAGAGCCTTTGACAGAGAAATCTCTATTTCCTCTGTAGTGACATTTTGTTTGAAATATTTTGATATTTCTAGACTGTGCCTTGTGCCAAAACTGCCGTGTTGGGTGTCACATCCTTCTGAGAGTCTAGGATTTTCAATTCTTTCTCTTTATTTTGTCCTCACTGGATTTTACACAGTAATAAATGCTGCATGCTCACATCACTAGGTCAGGTCAGGTCAGGTCAGGTATTTGGACGACCAGGCCTTGCAGCCTCTCAATGCGTCCTTCCTTTTGGTTAGAGTTTGGCAATTGCTGTGGCGGTTTTTAGCATCCATATTGATGCACTAATCATGGATGTACTTTAACAGGGCAATTTTTGGATCACTGTCTAGGAGGTTTTTTGAATTTGTTAGTATCTGAGGCCAGTTTAGTATGTGCAGGGAGGTTGTTCCAATATTGGGTGACTCTGTTAGAAAAAAAGTTTTTTCTAATGTTAGTTCTGCTGTACCTGGTTAGGATCTTAAGTTCACTATTACGGGTTCTTATTTCGTTAGACAAGTGAAACAAGCCTTTGTTAGTATTGTCAGTGCCTTGAAGAATCTTGTAAACATTTATCAAATCTCCCCTTAGTCTTCTGTATTTTAAAGATGGCAAGTCTAATTTACTTAGCCTGTCCTCATAATCCACAATTTTTCATGGATTTTATCAGTTTGGTTGCTCTCCTCTGTACCTTCTCAATTGCACTGGACTGTCGTTTAAGAAAGGGATTCCAAATTATATTGCCATACTCAAGATGAGGCCGTATTAAACATTTGTAAAGATTTATGAACACCTCTTTATTTAAGTTTTTAAAACTCCTTCTGATCAAGCCCAGCATCCTACTGGCTTTATTTATCGCTGTTGTGATGTGCTTATCAAATTTGAGTTTTGAATCAAATATAACCCCTAGGTCCTTCTCCTCTGTACAAGTATCTAAAACATGCTTAGATGAGCCATGAGTAATTTCATATCCTTTACTTGGATTATTGTACCCCGCGTGCATAACCTTGCATTTTCCTGCGTTAAAATATAAATTCCACTTCTCTGACCATTCTATGAGTCTGTTAATATCGTTTTGCAGTACATCTGAATTTTGGGAACGATTATACACTTTAGTATCATCTGCAAATATCTTGCATGCACTTTGTATGTCTTCTGGGAGATCATTTATAAAAACTGTAAAAAGTACTGGGCCCAGGATGCTACCCTGGGGAATACCACTTAAAACATCAGTGCTAGAAGACTGTTTTGTTCCCACCCGCACTCTTTGAGATCTTCCCTTCAGAAAGTTTTTAACCCACGTTAATATGTTTCCTGTTATTCCGTAAGCTTCCAGTTTAAGAAGTAGCCTTTTGTGCGGCACAGAATCAAAGGCATTTCTAAAATCGAAGTAAATGATATCAAATGCCTCTTTGTCCTCTAAAAGTTGTGTAAAATCGTCCATCACATCTAACAACTGGGTCATACAAGAACGCCCTGTCCTGAACCCATGTTGACATTCTGTGAACAGATTAAAATCTACCATATGTTTAACAACAGCGTCCCGTACAAACTGTTCTAAAATCTTACATAATATGCACGTCAGGCTCACTGGTCTATAGTTACCTGGGTCAGTTCTTGTACCCTTTTTGAAGATTGCAATGACCTCAGCTGTTTTCCAATCTGATGGGAGTTCCCCAAATTCTAAACTTTTATTATATAAAATTGTTAGAGGAATTGCTAGTTCCTGATGTAGCTCTTTGAGCACTCTGGCTGGGATCTTGTCTGGCCCCTGAGCCTTGTTCACATCCACGTTTTTCAGTTTATTCTTCACAGCTTCTACTGTTATAACAATGTCTGCACTATATGCAGGGGCCTCATTAGCAGTTTGTGGTAAGTTGTCTGTATTTTCCTTTGTAAACACGCTAGCAAAAAACTCGTTCAAAACATTAGCTTTGCGCTGATCATCAGTGACAATATTATCTTGCTTATCCTTCAGAGAGCTAACCCCAGAACACAGTTTGAGCTTAGAGTTTATATATTTCCAAAACATCTTCGGATTTAGCTTACAGTTTTTGGCTATTTCTTTTTCATGTTCCTTTGTTTCACTCCTCAGTTTTTTACAGCAACTAGCGCAACGCCGAGTCCCAGTAACGCCTAGTAACGGTAACGCCTAGTAACGGTAACGCCTAGTAACGGTAACGCCAAGTACTGGTAACGCTGAGTACAACAAATGTGAAGCGATTCGGTTAAGAAACGGCGGAGTCGTATAGCGCGCGCGTTTCTGAACCGATTCGCTTCCGATTTGGTACACGGATAGTCACCGTCCCCGGTGATCTTCCTGCCAAATTCGAAGGCAATCGGTCCAGAAATACCGGAGATACGGGCGCCGAGAGGCCGGCGGATGCGCGTTTCGCGCATTTGCAAAACCGCGCAAATGACACGGCCACCTCGGTTGCCGTTGCCATCGCCCCGTTAGGGCTCACAGCAAATTTGAAGCGAATCGGTCGAAAAACGGCGGAGTTATAAGGCCCGTTTCGTGTTTCAGACAGACACACACAACACACACACACACACACACACACACACACACACACACAGACACACACACGGACAGTTGGCTTTTTTACTATATGATGAGTTCTTACTTCTATATAGTCCCTGTAACGTTTACCAGCTTTTAATTTCCCGTTCTCTAAATATTTTCTATATAATCTTTCTTTCTTTTTCACCTTTCCTCTTAATGTTAGTGACATCCAGTAAGGTCTATGTTTTTTCTTCATATTATTAATACCTCTACTCTTTGTTATGTTTTTATCTATTGAGAGGTGTATTTTCCCTTTAATGTTCTGCCAACATTCCTCGACACTCAAGTCATGCAAGTGATCCCAACTCTGATCAGCAAGATCCTGTCTCATTTGTGTATAATTCCCTTTTTTCAAATTATATGCTGTTGTTTGTTTGGAGGGATCTGTGTTGTGAACACTAGCATACAGGGAGAAGGTTAGCACTTGGTGGTCACTCTTGCCTAGGGGGCAAGAGTGTGTAATGTCTGATACTATTTGAGTGTCGTTAACTAAAATCAGATCAAGAATAATCTCTTTTTGTCCTTCCCTTGTCCTTGTGGGCTCTGTTACTGTTTGAAATAACAAGGCATCCCTTAAAATTTCCATAAAATCATTATCTTTATCATTGGTCCAATGCCCTTCCCAATCTATATTTGGAAAGTTAAAATCACCCATGATTAAAACTTTATCATATTTCTGAATTTCGGCGTTTCCTATAAGTTCGTAGAGTTTTTGAAGATTTTCCTGATTGGTGTTGGGACTTTTATAAATGCAACCAACAAGAATTTTTTCTTTATCCTTAGTTTGGAACTGGCACCAGACCGACTCTTGGAATGTGCACTTATTTAGTGTAGTGCATTCTTGTGCATGTAATGTTTTATCAAAATATAAGGCTA
>JAGGCT020004084.1:0-47448 GCA_017654935.2 Phymorhynchus buccinoides | reverse complement strand
TCCTTCCCTCGCCCAAAGCCATATCGCACGCGAATAGCTAGCCTAAGCGAAACGACGATCCCGAAAAGAACGAGAAGAACGCTGAAGACCAAGGACAACCCGAAGCTACCGGACGGGCAACGGGACGACCCACCCCCGGACCCGAAGCTAGGGCCTTCCCGCACCCCCGGGGCCCCCGCCAGTCTCGAATAGACGGACAAGTGACGACGAGGACAATAAGAGGCATATCACGCCGCATCGGACGTACCTCCACGCCTTCGGGGGTGTCATGAACCTGAAAGAATCAGGACGTGAGACGAGAGTCTGAAGAGAACAGGTTAGGATCAGCCTAGGGTTGTTGTCATGAAACTGAGAGAAACCAGACTGGACTTTGAGATAGAGTCATAAAGACAAACGAGAGTATGGTTAGGCCCAGCCTACGGTTGTGTGAATGAAACTGAAAAGAACACAAACTTGGCTCATGTCATCTTTGACTGTCAAATGATTGTGTCCGTATGCTAACCTTTGTATAGTCCTATAGAGACTTACCCTGCTTCCATAGCTTTGTCAGATTGCTAGCTAAAGCATTATTCACGAGTCTCTCAACGGCGTGTGAGCACACGAAGAATGAAGAAGAAGGGGGCGGGGCAAGTAATAGTCAAAGTGATAAATGAACGTGAAAAGGATAGAAGAATGTAAACCATCGTAAGTATTTCTTCAAAGAAAAGGGTTTGAGAATTTACAATGCCAAGCAATACAGAAAGAAAAAATGTTGTTTCTAGTATCCGAGTAATAGCAAAACGAACAGCTTTGCTTCACAGTATACTCCCCCCCCCCCCCCCCAAGAGAATATCGTCTGCTAAATGAAATCCATTTGACATGATACATTTCGCTTTGGTTTGAGGCCCTGTAAAGGTTTTTCCTGCCAAAAAGGAGAAACATAAAAATGTTAAGTGTGCAGTAATTTTACTTTTGTTTTTGTTATTATCATGATGAATGCATTTTTGAATTTATCTTTTTTTGACAATGCACTTGCGGTGATTTAGCAAGTTTGGCAAGGCACTTCTGTGATTTTGCAAAGGCTTCGGTGGAGTGAAGGGGTGGGGTGGAGCGTGGCCGACAATAGCTTAGTATAGTTAGCGATTGGCAAAGGGGAAGGGGGAGGGGGGGGGGGTAGCTAGAATGTTTAAAGGTGGACCGACGGATGAGTTTTTTGCAAGAAATTCGTCGAGATCACCATGAAAGACAGCCATTCACAGAGATCACAACACTCACTTTGCTGTGGTTTCCTAGAAAATTAAACTGTAAAAACAGCGTGATTCCTCTTTGGCAGAGATACTGGAGAAAAGCCATTTTGGATTGGGTGGGTGAAGTTCACTTATTGTGGTTGAAGCGTTTTTCTTTTTTGTAGTGCAGTAACAAACAAAATTGATCTGGTTCTTTTGTTGTGAGTAAAACTCCTTTAGATAAACGTGTAAAGGTAAAGATGTGCCCCCCCCTGTATTTCTCGGTTAATTTGCAATTTTCCGTTTTTGCCTTTATTACCATACATAAAGCTGTATTTTTTATTAACATTTTTTAGTCTAATAACCTTTTGGCAATACTAACTCTAGAACTAACCCTTAGCCCTCACCCTAGCCCTAAGCTTCACCTTACCACCCCCCTAACCCTACAAGACGGAAAAAACGCAATCAACCACGACTGTGACAAATGACACCGTACACTGCAGTACATGGGGGGGGGGGGGGGGGGGTGTACTATTAGATAATGGCCTAGGGTTAGGATAGGGTTAGTATTCAAAAAAGGTTATTAGCTAAAAAAAAAAAGGTTAATGAAATACAGATTTATGCTTAGTAAGAAAATGGCAAAAAACGGGAAAATGGAATTAACCGAGAAATGCAGGGGGTGGCACATCTTGACCTTTAATTTTTTTTTTTTTTGTTAATGCTTGTATTGCAAAACTTTCGTGCAAACGATTTAGCAGCCATCAGAAAAGAGACAGCGCTCGCCTTCTCTTTGAGTGAAAGCATTTGACTTCCTGCTCATCCGCCAAAGAGGAATCGCCGATTTGACTTATATAGAAACCAGACGCAAAGTAAGTGTTGCAATCTCGGTAAAGGGTGTTTTCCGGATGAACTCGGCGTGTCTTCTTACAAAACATCATAATTGTCAGGGTGGCTCCCTTAACGGTGTGCCATTTGAGGCCATGAAAAGGTTTTTCCCGCCTAAAAGGTGCAGGAAGTAAAAATGTTATGTAGCAGCCTTTTGTTATTTTTGTTGTCATCTTTATGATGAATGCAACTTGTAGTTATTTTTAACAATGCACTTGCGGTGATTTTACAAAAGTTTAGCAATGCACTTCTGTGAATGTCCAAAGGTTTAGTAAATGGTGGTTATACACTTTTTAAAAAATGCCAAAATGAGGATTGAGGCCCTGTCTAAAGGTATTAGCATTCATAAAATTCCCGCCTCTTTCTTACAACACAAAATTTGTTTTTTTCACAATACTGTTTGCAGAAGCGTAATGCACAACTTTATTGTAAAATCGTTTGGCTTTCAAAATTATGCAAATTTTTTGCATGCTATTCGTATGCTATGCATAATAATTTTTTTTGGACATGCAAGTTTAAGCAGACAACACAAACTCCACTCAAAGCAAGGACTGCCTTACGCACCAGAGAGAGAGAGAGAGAGAGATAGAGCGAGAAGAGAGAGAAGCCAGGAGATTCCCGAAGACCCTGCGACCGTAGCATGAGAGAGAATAACGAGGTTTAGCAGACGACAGCAACTCCAGTGAAGAAAGTGTGGTGGAAGCACGCACGCACTAGGCCCTACTAGCCTAGCCTAGTTAAGAGAGAGATAGAGAGAGAGAGAGAGGGAGAGAGAGAGAGAGAGAGAGAGAGAGAGAGGAGAGAGACTGACTGCGAGAGAGAGAGAGAGAATTGAATTGAATGAATTTTATTTATAGAGGGTAATAGAGTAAGCAATAACATGCTTTTGTTTTGCTTTGTGTGTGTGTGTGTGTGAGAGAGAGAGAGAGAGAGAGAGAGAGAGAGAGAGAGAGAGAGAGAGAGAGAGAGAGAGAGACAATCAGACAGACAGAGACAGACAGACAGACAGAGACAGAGAGCAGGGAGAGAGGCAGGAAAAGGCAGGGCAAAAGACAGAGACAAAAAAGAGATAGTATGTGGAAACAAAATTGGAAGCCGTGCAAGGCAGAGAAAAAGAAACAGAGAGAGAGAGAGAGAGAGAGAGAGAGAGAGAGAGAGAGAGATTGATTGATTGATTGATTGAATTTTATTTATAGAGGGTAATGGAGTAAGCAATAACATGCTTTTTTTACATCCAGCCCTCTGGACAGAATACATTTATAAAAGTAGAAAATGGAAAGCGAAAATAAACACATACAAAAGTAATGTAAAGCATGCAAAAAAACATCCCTATATTGTAACACATCAATAACAAAATCAAACCTATTATTATTAACTATACTCATTATTAACATTCAAAATGTGTGACGTAAGCGCATACACACGGGAAAATAAAACCGAATCCTACTTTTCACACTCAAAGAAGTGCACAAACATATATAAAAAAAAAACCTCAATCATACTTCATCATTAAAATGTACTTATTTGAAAAGAAACCCATGCACATAATAAGTCAAACATAATATTACTTTACCTACTCATCTTAACATGCACAATTTAAAATGTAAATACATGTACGTACCCATGGCAACATGAGACCTATTCCTACATTACATTATTCATTTTTAGCATAAACAAATTAAAAAGTAAACACACACTCGTAACAAAAGCAGACCAAGTCATATTGTTTGCAAGCGAATACACATATTAAAAAATAAATACTACTCATAACGAAATCAAGCCTAAGCCTACTTTCTAGTCCTCGTCTTTAACATGCACATAAGTAAAACTTAACTCATCACAAAATTAAGACTAATCCTATTTTACATACTCATAACATGTAACCTACACATTTTAAATTTAAAGCCGATACACATAATAAAATCAAGCCTAAGCCCATTTTACATACTGATCTTAAAAATACATCAAACGTAAATGTAAGCACATATACATGACAGAATAAAACAAATCCTATTATACATACTCATTTTTAACATACACACATTTTGGAATAAACACTTATACATAGCAAAATAAAACCCAATCCTATAATAATAATAGTAGCAATAATAATAATAATAATAATAATAATAATAATAATAATGATAATAGTAATAATAATAATAATTCATATAGTGCTAAACATAGTAGTATGCCCGTTGCGCGTTACAAAAGCAACAATGAAAGATGGAAAACATTAAAATCAACAAGAAAGTCATACCACCAACATTCGAATGCAAAGAAATAAAGTAACGAAATAACATGATTTTCACTCACAAAGACATCCACCCTCGTTCGCCAACACTGTCACTCTCTGATAACACATCACACTCACAAAAACTAATAAAAATGTAAACAGTAACAGGAAGGAATGCACCAATTAATACGTGCGTACACACGGCCCATACTCTCTCTCTCTCCCCCCTCCCTCTCTCTCCCTCTCCTCCCCCTCTCCCTCTCTCCCTCCCCTCTCTCTCCCCCTCTCTCCCCCTCTCTCTCCCCCTCTCCCCCTCTCTGTCCCCCTTCTCTCTATCTCTTTCCCTCTCTCTCTCATCATACAGGATCCCCAATACAATATATCAAAGAGACACTTTTCGTTACATAAATATAAACATTCACAATAGACAAAATATAACAATATAAGCCTAAAAATGAAAAAAACACTAAATTTGTATACTAAATAATTATTTTATGACACTAAACACACACACACGCGCGCGCACACACACTGAGAGAGAGAAGAGAGAGAGA
The DNA here is from genome assembly GCA_017654935.2 of Phymorhynchus buccinoides. Taxonomy (NCBI): domain Eukaryota; kingdom Metazoa; phylum Mollusca; class Gastropoda; order Neogastropoda; family Raphitomidae; genus Phymorhynchus; species Phymorhynchus buccinoides. Next base: position 42,568 of record JAGGCT020004084.1, on the reverse strand, counting down.
GAGAGGAGAGAGAGAGAGAGAGAGAGAGAGAGAGAGAGAGAGAGAGAGAGAGAGAGACAGACAGAGACAGACAGAGACAGAGACAGAAATAGATAGACTGAGTGAGAGAGAGTGAAGCATAGCTTTAACAATCATAACATTATAAACACTGATACATGACAAAGTCGAGCCTAGTTACTTGTAGGCCTACTTCGCATATTCAACTAAAAAATAAACCTAATAGTAAACACACACACGTTATAAAATCATAGTAAATACATATCCATGACATCATCGAACTTATTCTTACTTTATATAAGTATTATTATTTTTAGCATGCACAAATTTGTAAATTAGCATATACACTCGACAAAATCAAACCTAATCCTACCTTATACACTCAAGTTTCAAATATACATTCAACTAACAGACAAGCAAAATAAATCATACGTTTCATCATCATTTTTAACAAATATAAAAAACGACACTAATATTTTTATATATAACATGAGAAAATCAAGCCTAAGCCAACATTACACACTTGTCTGTAAAATGAAGAAATTAGAATAAAACACATACACATTATTAAATCAAACTTAATTATATTTAACATAGCAGAGAGAGAGAGAGAGAGAGAGAGAGAGAGAGAGAGAGAGAGAGAGAGAGAGAGAGAGAGAGAGAGAGAGATTGACGCAGTCATAGCCTAACTCTGTCGGTTAACATGTTCTGGTCACCAGTCTGTTAGGCTGATGCATATTCATGAGGTTCTCAATGATCCACCAGCGCGTCGCACCCACGGACCTACATTACATGTAGAGTCGCACGCTCAATTAAAAAGGGCAGACAACTTCAATGACAAAGGGAAGACAACTCTGATGCGCCCAGCAGGTCACGTGCTGATCCATGGACCATGGAACTGGACCCAAATCACGTGATCTCCACAGTAAAAAGTCACGTGATGCCCTGCCCGAAACTAATATGGAGGCTAAGAGGAAGCCTCCAATAATAATATAATAACTAACATTTATAGAGCGCCGTTTCTCTTTTGATTTGATTGTTTTTCACAAATTATTTGAATTAATAAATATTGATCTTAAATATTTAAATAAACTACTAAAATATTCGCCATCACAAACACGCACACAGCGACAACACGCGCACACCCCCACACAAAAACATGCACGCGCGCGCACGCACTCTCAGAAACAGGTCAAGGAAGAAATCGGAGGTAGCCTACTGCTGGAAGAGGTGAGTTTTAATATAGGTTTTGAAAGACTGGAATGATTTAGCAGAACGAAGTTCATATCTAATAGGGTATGGATATGGAGTTCCAGTTTGCGAAGAGGTTTTAGCACTCACTTATTAAATAGGCCTTCTGGGAATCGTTAATGTTGATACTGTGCAATTGAAAACGCAGGCCTAGATCAGTAGATGTAGGCCTACAATCGGCCCATAACAAGACGAAACGAGGCAAATTATGTGAAATATGGGCCCTAGCATAAGTGAAAGAGTATTATAGAGATCAAGTCTTTTGCTTCTTTTTCATCCGCCTTCGCCGTGTCGAAAATTGTAGACCTACTATGCATTATAAGGGATCTTAATCTAGACTATGAATATGATTTGAGAAGCAAATGATGTGGAAAAGTCAATAAAATGTAGGCCTATGTCGCCGTCTTGTGTGGATCTCTCTTTCAGTCTTTGGGATGTCTAGTCGTGCTGTTTACCAATTTCCTTTTTAAGGGGGTGGGTGGGGTGGGGTACTGAACTCTATAGGAGTCATAGTAAGAGGGCTATGTTTGTTAATAGTAAGGGAATAATGCTAGTTAAGTTTAGTAGTAATTAAAGCCTGTCTTTATGTCCGGGGTTGTAAAATACGGCCCTACCTTATGGCCAAACACCACAAATGCGGCTTCAGCTAAAATGTTATTAGTTTGTGGTAATCAAGGTTTAAATTTCACAATACCTACACACAACCTTCAACTGTTGTGGTTGGGTTTTTTGAAGCTCTGTAGCTCAGTTGGTTGAGTCACTGGCTCATAATCCCTCAGGCTTGTGACATGGGCGTAGCCGCGCGGTCGTGTGTGTGTGTGTTGTGTGTTATTTCCACACTCATCTCTTAAAGTCCAACACACTTTCATTAATTCTGTACCTATCCTTCATCAAGCTTGTTTCCAACAAATTGCACAAAGTAACGAAAGTGAAATAACACAGTTTATTTAGCATTATGGGCAGTTAGTAGCATTATTTGTACTTTTAAAAGTATATAATTCAAATTACATAAAGCATTATAATTATGAAAGTATTGCCAATGTGTACTCCGTACTTCAACTAAGAATGAACATACATATAGAACACTTTGACAATACTGTGCATAAAACACATACAATAAGAACCACTTTAACTGCAGTATGACATCATAATCTTTTTTTTCAAAACCTTTACTATTTCCCACCCAAATTTATTATCACTAACAATCCCACATTTATTTCATCAGATTAAGTTTCCTTTACACTATATATATATATATGATGTGTTGCAAACTGTAATCTTTAAAACATATTAGAATCCCTACCTAATATAATTATACCAAAATGGATACCTCTCACAGAACTGACAACTCATAGAAAGACTTCCTCACCTCCCCTGTGCTAATCACAGAACATCCATTGTTATTAATGGCCTTGCTGTAAATTTACTTACAAAAACAATAGGACACAAGTCCACTTCCATATTAATACAAGAGGACAATTGTCACAGGACATTTGCAATTTGAATGGGCCAATTTCCTAAAAATGACAGAAATGTTTGTGTATCACTGATATAATTCTCTCCTTCTTCATCCGGACTTCTTCCTGTTCTTCACCTCAGGCAGTCAACTTCATCAGGCTGAAGATTCTGCTGCACTTTGGGGGGTAGTAAGAAAACAAGAAAATAGAAAGTTGAGCAGATATAAGTAGCCTAATGGAAGGGGAAAGTGAACATGAAATAAAACCTAGTGTGGATCTGTATGATTAAAAAAAAAAAAAAAAGAAAGAAAAAAAAAAGTGGACCATAGCGGTTTTTGGTAGTATCTGTGCAAAACCAATCCGGCTACTGTAGCGGTACCCGGGGGCGAACTCCGACCGGCACAGCTCCTGCCATGGTTTGCAACCAACTGAGAAAGGCCACATTAGTGCATTTGCATCAGATCACCATGGAGCATGCAACCACTAACCACTAGTTGGTTGTTTTTGTTTATGTTTTTGTGTGTGTTTTTTCTTCATTTTTGCTTGCTTTGAGACATGAGCTGCTGGGCTGAACTGGGAGGCTTAATGGTATTCACCCTGGGTAAGCAGTAGGTATTCCTCCTTCTATATTTTCATTTACAGTGTATGTACATGAGCCCTCCTAGTTCTGTTGCAATTTATCGTCGGATGTAGTTTCTGCAACATACTGAACCATAACCAGAACCAGATCATTGAGTGATCAAAATCATTGTTAGCCAAGTACCTCAAAAAGTTTTTAATAAAATGGCAAAACCTGAAGGCTAAACACTTATTAATCGTAAAATGTATGAGTTAAGGAATAAAAAGGAGCCATCTCAAATATTGTCAGCACCACTGAACATGTACATTTTAAAATATAACAAAACATTATTTAGATGTAATTTTGTGTAATTTCCGCATGAAAAAAAATCATTTGTCAATCATTTAACTGGAATCCATTCTGTTTTTTCCTGAAATGCACAACAGAAATATTATGTATTCTAATTATAATTATTAGTTTAAAATGTGCAACAATGAATTATTTTAAATTGTTGACAGTAAGCAGTAGTTCTAGATGTACATTATCCAATTGTTCAAAACTCTTTCTGTTTGCCTCTCCAGATCATGGTGCAAATGTGGAAATTGCACTGTGTGGCCGGACCAGAAACCAGCCGAAAGGACTTGCTGTCATGATTATGCAAAAGTTGTCAGCAAAATGGAGGATGGCCAACTTTGCATCACCAGCCATGAAGGAGTTTTCAGCAACTGCCTATCAAGGTATTTTTTAATTTTTAAAAAAATTAAGGAACTCAATTTACTTGAAATACAAAATTATAATTGGAAGCCAGCACAAATTATAAATTGAAAATGCCTTTACAAAAAAGATATGTTTGGATAACTGTTTATAATTTATTGACATGCCTTGGCAAAATTATCTTATACATTGTGTGTGAGTGTTACTTTGGTGAAGGTAATTTAATTTTTATGAAAGTGTGTTACTTGCTGCTGATGTTCTCACAAATTTACACTTCTTCTTCATTGCTCCAAGTCCCTTACTTGGAAAGTGTAAAACCCTACCAGTAATTTTTATGCCATAAGTTATTGAAATCATGTTACTTCAGACACTAAACATATTTTGCATTTTCTCACCTGAAGTTATTGTCATACAGAATACTATTCTTTAATGAAAATACTGGTATTTTCTTCTTTGTTCTTCAGACACAGCATTGAATCAACGATTGTCCTCTTGAAGAGACTGGCCAGGAGTAAATGGAAAGACGATTATGAGCATAGGAGACCACACAAGTAAGAATAATTTTACTTCATTTGTTTTCCCATCCACACTCCTTCCCCACCTGTTCCAAAATGGGAACAATTTTACAAGAAGTTTGTGGATGTTATAAAATAATGTGCCGACCTGGCCATAAACACATTGAAATTAAAATATTAATTAAAAACATGAAACAGAAATTTACATTTAAACAAATATGTTACTCTCACACCACACCCAATCATTCATCTGCTCTCTGCTATCTTGCTTGCTCATCATGCAACTCACGAACACTTCTGCTTTCATTTTTGTTTGTAATTTTCTGTTCTGTTCTTTTTTTTATCTTTTCTTCCTTTCCTTTTCCTTTTTTAAATGCACCAAAATAGGTACATGTACAAGCATTTTCTCTTCGTTTTATGTTTCTGTTTGTCTTTAATTTCCTTTTTTCTCTTTTATTTTTACCACTTTTTTCCATTCAACTCGGTTATAAGAAAGAAAACTTCAAAATGTCTTCTTATATCAGAAACATATCTGAGTTTCGGATATAAGCAAACAAACAACTACCTCCCTTCAATATCAACTCCCCTTTAATAACTGAGTTTTGCTGTAATAATGGTTAGTAATTAATAATTTAAACCACTGATCTTCATTTCCCAGTATCCGGACAGCATAATGTTTTTTTAAATCATAATGTACTGGTTACATGGTATTCAATTTCAGAACCTACAGGCATGTTGCCTACTGCAACTTTGTGCGTTGGATCTGGCGGTCGACACTGGGCAAGGGCAACAGGATCCCTCTGCCAGCATGTCTTGTTACTGCAATCAGGGCCAAGTATCCCTCGGAGAGACATGCTGGCTTCAAGTATGCGGTTTGATAATTGGTAAGTAAAAGCACGAATATACGAAGAGTTTGTAGTCTGCAGCTGACTAAAGCTGATTTGTTTACTCCCACCATTTCACCTACATTACAGGTGGTGATCATTGTGAACTCATTCACTGTCTCAGTTGCCATACTTTCTTCTTAAACCTTCTTCACTTCAAAATAGTCACTATAAGGAACTTCTAAGGCATTCATCCCTCAGACTAAGTTTTACCTCAACAAAGTTATTTTCATGTACAAAATTATGTATAAACTGACACCGGCCTATCTATGCAAACGATTTCCTATTACTAACATTCGTAACAAAAATATTAATTTATATTCCTCGCCCTAGAACAAACCTGTTTATGACATCCCTTACATACTCCGGTAGCAAACTATGGAATGAATTGGAAAATAGCAATAAAAACCTAATAAGTGTCTCATCCTTTAAAATAACATATCAAAAACACCTCGTAGATAGCACCAGGGGCGAATACATTCGCCCAGTACATCACTCTGCACTCCCACCAAATGCAAAGACATTCACTGCCAAGTACCCTGCCATGTGTTTGTCTGCTTTTAGAGCTTATGTCACCGTTTCTTCCACTGAATCAACGCATGCACACTCGAAAAAAATAGTTACCCCTTCTTGTCAGTTGAGATGCAAGGGACAACCAAAATATTAAAAATATACATGGCGCTAGAAGAGAGAAGTTAATAAATTCCTTGAAATAGCTGTTTTTTAAAATAAATATACTGTTCTCTATAACGTAGGCTTATTAGTGTTCTGTATTGCATGAGCATATTTGCACCTGTGTGTTCGCACACACCACAAGAGAGTATGAATGCATGTTTTGCATGGTTGTGGGGTATACTGTATTTGTGTGTGTGTGTGTGTGTGTGTGTGCGTGCGCGCGAGTACGTGAATGAGCTGTTCATTTGAACTTGAATTTTTTTTCATGTTATTCAATTTACTGTGAACATGCCTGGTGTTATTTTCTATTCTTAATGCTTTTTATATTTTATTTTATTTTTTAAAATTTATACTTACTTTTGCTTTTTCCCCTCTAGGGCATGGTGTAAAGAAGCATGCGCTTATCCGTTTACCCTCTTTAAACATTCGTATTCAAATTTAACACCTCCCACCTTTTCACCTTCCACGTGGGAAGTGAGAAAGTTGGCTTCATAAGTTCATTCTTTGCAAGGTTGGTAGGCTGAGAAGTAATCACTTTGTATAACATTTAGGCTTTCTGGTAATACTATTACATAACTTGGGTTTTCATGCGATGCATACAAGTTTGAGTGATCAAAATAAAATTGTGAAAAAGTTTCAATTTAAATTTCCCACATGAAATGTTTACATGGAAACTTTCCACTGTGAAGCAACATTCTGCTGTTCCCAGGAAAAGGATAGGTTTTAATCAGCTTAGGGTAATTGTCATGAAAATAAAAGAACCAAACTTCAAGATTGAGACCCGTCAACTTTGTGTGGGTTGGGGTGGTAAATGGGGGGGGGGGGGTGGGGTGGTAGTTGATCAAATCTACAGTTTGGCCAAAATCTTTAACCCTATCACAAATATGGTAACTTATTAATGTTATGTATCTTTTTTAACAATGAATAACGATAATGCGAAAAATTAAACATATACACTTATCACCAAAATTAGGGCATATTGACTTTGCAATGTCACCATGGGTTTAATAAACAGACCATGAACTTAATTTCATGTGAAAATAATAAAAATTCCTTTTTTTGGCTGTAAAATCAAAGAAAGAAATCAATTTTAAAGTGTCACGTTATTACCAGAGGCAATAATTTGAATAAACATCAGTGGGTGTGTTAGTCGAAATAACGAAACACCTTTACACAGTTAACAGATTGATGGGCCAGTTTGCTAAAAGACATTCAAGGCAATGCTTCGTCATGATCTAGAACAGCCTCCTGAATGTTTTCTGGAGGATTAATGTTTTTTCCTGGTGTCCCTATATCATCGTATGATCGTTACAATGATGCAAGCTGAAATTCTAAAATGCCAGCTTTGGGCAAATTTCAACCTCCTAAATGACAATACGCGTCTCCACAGAGCACATTTTGTGAAAGATCCCCTTCATATCTATGAAACCCATGGTTTACAAGAGTACAGTAATTTGGATTTTACGTCCTCTCGACCTGGGAAGGCACATATGGGACATTTGGTTTACAAGATCCCAAGACCATTTTCAATCAGATGTCTATGCATTGCAAGAAACCGTGGCCCAACACATTTTCAACAGTTTTACAACTATTTTTTTGAATGTTGCACCCATTGATGTCTGTCTCCTCTGTCAATTACGTGACATTTTGAAATTAATTTAGTCTTCAATTTTAAGCTCAAGAAATAACATACGTTTGCTCTCAAATTGAAAAAACGTATAATTTTATTATTGAAGCCATGGTGATCTTACAAAACGCAATATCCCCTATTTGGGGTGTAAACAGTATATATCCTACATTTCAATTTACTGTTTGATGTGGCAATAGCCAAAAAAAGCATAATGGTTTGAATACTTTAAAATTACAAACATGGTGTTTATTCCATATATTATTATTCATTGTCACATTTTGAAAAATGTATGATAAATTGCAAAGCAACAATTTTATCAAATTCAAATGGTGTGTAATCAAATAAAAATGACCAAATAATACTAACAAATTGGCTTTTCAAAAAAAAGTTGTTTTCTTTTCTTCTTTGTCAATCGCTTAGACAGTTTCCTGTCAATTATGAGTGCAGATGCATTATGCTGCTGTTATGCGCCTAAGAAATAGGCCCAGCAAGTGTGACTTTGGCTGGAGAAAATGTTTTTTAAAGCGTTTTGTGAAAAAAAGAAAGGAGAATGGACCGGTAAGGCAGAAAGACAGTAGATGACAGTAAGCAAAAGGGAAAAAAGCAGAGTCAAAGAGAGTGACAGATTAGAAGAAGTTAAAAGCACAGAACTTCCAGAAGGTGGGAGAAATATTTATACAAAAGACCCCCGGTATCCACACGGGGGGGTTTCAAGAAGCATGTTTATTGCTAATACATACCACACAAAGTAGGCACCAAACAAATATTGAAAACCAGGGATTCCTAGTGGTAGGCTTCAATTTTTATTCTTCTTCTTCTGTATGTCAATAATTGCCGATAAACGGCAGGTGGACATTACGTAATGGAAGAAGAAGAAAAACAACTTAGAAATACTTTCAGTGCTCACCGGTGACAATCCTTGCTAACAACAGAGGATCTTCATCCCTCAACAACGGATCGACCTGAACCAACCAATGCAAATCATCACCAGAGCCAGATCAACTGTGTACTGTGTCCAGATCCACTCCATGTCTACCTCGTCATCACTCATCCCCAGGAAGACAGGAAGACCCAGTCTACTCATCATCACTCATCCCCAGTCTACTCGTCATCACTCATCCCCAGTCTACTCATCACTCATCCCCAGTCTACTCATCATCACTCATCCCCAGGAAGACAGGAAGACCCAGTCTACTCGTCATCACTCATCCACAGGAAGACCCAGTCTACTCATCATCACTCACCCCCAGGAAGATGAAGACCCAGTCTAATCATCATCACTCATCCCCAGGAAGACCTAGTCTACTCATTCCCAGGAAGACCCAGTCTATTCATCATCACTCATCCCCAGGAAGACAGGAAGACCCAGTCTACTCATCATCACTCATCCACAGGAAGACCCAGTCTACTCATCATCACTCACCCCCAGGAAGATGAAGACCCAGTCTAATCATCATCACTCATCCCCAGGAAGACCTAGTCTACTCATTCCCAGGAAGACCCAGTCTATTCATCATCACTCATCCCCAGGAAGACAGGAAGACCCAGTCTATTCATCATCAATCATCCCCAGTCTACTCGTCATCACTCAACCCCAGGAAGACCCAGTCTATGCGTCATCACTCATCACATCACATCACATAAGGCTATAGGCTATAAGCCTTTTGCCCTCATCAGTGGTGATTTTTGTATCAAATATCAATTGTTTTTTAAATATTTTATTTGCCCGTGGATTTATTTTGGCTTGAGTGTATACTAACACTTAGCTTTGTTTTTTATATACATCCAAATTTGTAGAAAAAGTATATTTTGTCAATCCGATTTTTAAAGGCCACCAGTCCCTGGTTCGGGCTTCTGGGTGACGAGCTTGTGGAAGCAAAGAGGGAGCGGAGACGTACGGAGGACCAGTGGAGACGAGCGGAGGAGCAGGGAAAGGGTGGACTGACTGTTCTCAAACAAATCCACACTAAAGCTAAGAACTTTGTTTCTTTTCTTGTTGGCAAAGCTAAGACTCTTTTTTACACTAGCAAGATCTCTGAGGCCAAATCCAGCAAAGAACTATCATATTATTACTAACAGCTTGTCTGCTCGCACAAAATCTGCCCAACTGCCCACTATCTATCCTCCTTCCACTCTGCCTAACATCTTTTCTGATTTCTTTTGCAAGAAAGTTGAAACAATCAGAAATGAACTTGATAAACAGCTGACAGATTCTCAACCACTAGGCAAACCTTTCACTGGCAGTTCACTCTCTCACTTCTCTCCTGTCACCGAAGAAGATGTGTTAAAGATTTTGAATAAGTCTGCACCCAAAACATCTGACCTTGACCCCATTCCCGCGTCTCAGCTGTATGAATGTTTGGATGTTGTATTACCTGTACTAACCAAAATAATCAATGATTCACTGTTCTGGTCTCTTTCCTGATGTCTACAAAACTGCCATTGTCAAACCTCTACTAAAAAAGCCCTCACTAGACCACAATAATTTATTTCAGACCTGTCTCAAATGTATCTTGTTTGTCAAAGATCATAGAACAGATTGTTCTATCACAGCTTTCCGACCATCTCAATTCTAATGATTTATTCAATCCTTTTCAGTCAGCTTACAGACCAGGTCACAGTACTGAAACTGCTTTAGTAAAGGTTGTTAATGATTTTCTTCTTTCTCTTGATGAAGGAAAACTCTCAGTTCTGATTCTTTTGGACCTTTCAGCAGCGTTTGATACCATTGACCACAACACTATTCTTTCTCGTTTGGAATCTGTCTTCGGCATCAGTGGTACAGTTCTCCAGTGGTTCACCTCTTATCTTTCTAACCGTACCCAGATTGTTTCCATTCAGGACACCAACTCTGCCCCAGCCTCTGTTTCCTGTGGTGTGCCACAGGGATCAGTCCTGGGACCTGTTCTATTTGTTCTCTACACTTTTCCTTTTTCAGACATCATGTCCCAGCATTCAGTTCTCTTTAAATTTGTTATTCTATTAGTAAAGAATGAATGAAACTGTCTGGTGTTGATTAGTGTTTGGGTTAGTTTAAAATTGTGTCCCTGAGTAGTATTATGACTAGATAAGTGGAAAAGAGGTGCAGTAGTTGGGGAATCATGCAAACCATGCACAATTTTATAAACCTCTATTATGTCTACTCATCCCCAGGAAGATGAAGAACCAGTCTACTCATCATCACTCATCCCCCAGAAGACAGGAGGACCCAGTCTACTCATCATCACTCATCCCCCAGAATACAGGAGGACCCAGTCTACTCATCATCACTCATCCCCCGGAAGACAGGAGGACCCAGTCTACTCATCATCACTCATCCCCCAGAAGACAGGAGGACCCAGTCTACTCATCATCACTCATCCCCCAGAAGACAGGAGGACCCAGTCTACTCATCATCACTCATCCCCCAGAAGACAGGAGGACCCAGTCTACTCATCATCACTCATCCCCAGTCTACTCATCATCACCCATCCCCAGGAAGACAGGAAGACCCAGTCTTCAGGAACTTTTACTTTAGTCCAAGAGCACACAAAACTCGGCTTCCTACAAAGTTCCCACATACCCATATGTTTGGAACCCACCCCAACCCCACCCCTTTTTTCAGCATGTGGTATTTTAAACCCTTTCGCCACCAGTCATGTTTTAATCAAAACAATACCATTAAACTGAACAGGGAAGAAATAAAAATTATCTGCAGTACATGTATTGGGAATTTATCTGTGAAATGCATAAACGTATATCCTTACCTCCCAAAATTAAGAAAATAGGGTCTTCAGATAACAAGCCCTGATTTGATGCCTTTTAGTGACATGGGTGTTAAACCATTGTGGTGCATAAGTGTGACATTGGCAGTGAAAGGGTTAATGTCACATACTCTGATCTCTGTGTATCTCATGCTGCTCATTTCTAGAGCAATTATGCTGCCAGCGCAGTGCCACCCATGTTGTGTGTGTGCGGAGGGGCAGATTTGACAAACTTAGATATCAATTTGGTTCATACAGGCATGAATAAATTTTAAAATGAAAAAAAATATTAATAAAGTTTTAGCATGGCCCCTGAATCATCCATCAGTATAAACATTTTCAGGTCTATGTTTCCTCATTAATGTAAACTTTCAGTGCTGATGAGACGTTAGCACAAAAAAACTCAACAAACACAGTATTATAGTCTTTAAGAAAACCACTTTGTTTTCATTATACATGTATCAATTATCTATTCTTGAACAGGCATATTAAACTGGTCTTTGTGTGAAATACAGTAGACGTTCTGTACATAATCCTATCAATTTGAAATATCTTTATTACATCTTGTCAGTCTTATTAATATCAGTTTTATAAATATTGAAACTGCATTTTCAGTTAAAAAACAACATTTAATAACACAGCAAAAGGTTTAAAAAGAACAAAGTTTAATACAGCATTTGTAACTGTGTAGAGCTCAATGCTAAACACAATCATGAGTTTTGCACCTGTGTAATATTCTCTGAGTAAAGTCCAATGTCATGTTTTTAGATACAGATGAACAACGATCAATATTTTTACATTTTTAAACATCTTTTCAAAATGTCCAGGTTTTGATGACTATATATTCCACAGATTCAGAATGCAGGACGAAATAGACTGAAAGAGTGAACTTGATAGTTTCAGTCAGAAAGTGTTTGTTGATGCCTAGATGCCACTGTGCTGTGCTCCTTGTGTCCGATTATATCAGTAATTCCCAGACAAGTTGAGAAGAAATGGTTGACAAGGCAACTGTTATCACACATTACGATGCCTAAATCAACTGTGAAGGCTCACTGTTCAGCAGCTATCCTGTTGATTCGTGCCTGGTGTTGTGCAACAAGAGCTGCCTTGTCAACAGGTGGTGCTGTCCTGCTCAAGGGCTGTGGTAGCGACAGCCGGTAGTCCTGATAGGCGTCCCTTGCCCTCTTGTAGCTGGGGTAACTCTGCCGAAGATGTTTCACGGCCTTAAACAGATCGTTTATGTAGTCTGCAACACACATAGATGTATTTCTATAGCTCATATGCACAATAGCGCTACTGGCAAATAATGCCTATGATTACACATTTAAGAACAAAAGAAAGACAAGTTAATATTCAAAAATTGCTTATTAAAGTAATCGGAAATACTTAAGACATTATTCTTTAACACTCCCAGGCCATAATGGGTGAGGCATGTACATGTGTTTAGTTTCCATTTTCCACTTGTTTTCCTGCTGCATGCAGCCAACCTATTCTGATTTTGTAAGAGCTCAAAGGAGAAAATTAATCAGAAGATTTTTTTAAAAATAAGTCAGGAAAATTGGGCCAATTAGTCAGAAAAAATAGTAGCTGATAAAATGAAAAAAGGCAGAGTCCAAGAGGAAGTTGCTATGACAGAACTGCCAGAAGGTGGGGAAACTATTCATACTGACCCTTCCTTTCACCCAAAAATTCCCACTATACCCACACGCCCTCCACAGTATCTCCATTGGGAAATAGTTTAAACAGACAGAAGGAAATGAAAGGAGGAAATAGACGAGTCAGAGGAAAGACAAGGGGAATGACAGAAAAAACCCTGACAGGGTGGCATAATTATATTCATGTTTTTTAAATATTCATATTTACCTTACATAAATAAAAAGAACATGAGGTTTAGGGATGGAAAAAGTAACAGTGAGACAGGTAATAAAACGACTAATCTTTATAAATAAATCATACTTCTTGTTTGTTTCTCTTTCACTGGTTTGGGGACTGCAGCCCCTTTTGCAGCCTTTGGTCTGCAGATTCTCCACTGGAGCTCACCCTCCTCGGTAATGGCCTGTTGGCGCCCTGCATTAGCATTGAAATGCAATGCAGCAAGGAGCAGCCTGTAGAACACAACAAATACTTGTAGAGTCCACCGACTGGAAAAGACAGCTAGGTGAACAAACATAAACAAAAATAAATTCTAGTAGAAATAAATACAGGTGAAGGACCGCTAAGTAAACTTACAAATAAAAAAATTAAAAACATATTTGACAACCTTAAAAAAACCACGAAATATGAGCTGTTCCATTCTGTCAACGTAAATTTAACATTGATTTAAAGGAGTACTTTACTAACGAACATGAATGTACTTCGATAAACAAGACTAAGATCCTCCATTTTAAATTTGTCCACAATATCTACCCAACTAACATCTTATTAAACAAAATGGGGCTAAGTGCCACAAATAAAATAGACTTTATAGAACATGCCTTTTATCAATGCTGTCTAAAAACATTCTGGAACTCAGTTAAGCAACTGAGAACAGAACATCATATCCAAATTGAAATAAATGAAAAAATTGCTTTATTTGGAGTAACAAAAACTGATGTTCAGAATCCACTGGTGAGGAAGAAAGTTAACCTTTTACTGCTAATTGCCAAGTTAGCCATATCCAAATACAAATATGGTTTCTGCAAGAACCTAGATATAATATTCGAAACAGAGTTGAAGATGAAGAAAATGGCGGACTAAACACAAGAAAATAAAATTGTTTGATACCAAATATCCGAATACATACGGCATGGAGAGAGAGAGAGAGAGACTTAAGAACTGACATGCATGCATGTATACGAAGGAATAAAAAGAAAGGGGGGGGGGGGGGGAAATATATAGGAAAAACAGGAGAGATGACGAGACACCATTAATTGAGGAATGAGCAAAATAGGGCATGGTGTGAAAGTGACAATTGAAAGCGATCATTTTGGACAGTCGTCGGTTTTCTACAAGCCTACCACAGCCTGCAGTGTAACGTTCAGCCAGTGTGAAGCCTAGACAGACAGAAAGCAGCATAGCGGCAGACCACAGACGTTATTGCTGTATGAGCGATACGGAACTCCGACTGTAGGACTGCAGTAATGCCCCACCTCAGCGAAGTTAACGGAAGAAAGTGCCAACTCTGCAACGAGTACAGGGCCCAGCCAGCCAGCAGACAACAAGAACATTGACCAAACCCGCCAGCAAAGAAGAAAAGCCACAGAGACACACAAGAAGAAGACCCAAGACGCAGAGAAGAGAGAGAGAGAGAGTATGAGAGGAGAAAGTAGAGAGAGAGAACAGCATAATCAAAAAGAATGTTCATTACAAAATAGGCCTAGGTGCTCATTCCCTTTGTATTCCTATGGGCCACTATGTGAATGGGAGGACTATGCTTTGCGTTTTTGTTCCTCACGCTGTGGCCAACATAGGATGACATTATAACTCTGATCTCCTCAAAAAATAAAATAATATTAATAATAATTGTAGAAATATGCGCCCAAAACACTATTGCTGTATCAATCATTGTTGACTCCAACGAATGTACATTGGCTTTAAATGTTTAGAATTGCTAATCTTCCAGAAAATATTGAAAAAAACATGGTTTTGATGTGCAAACAGTATTTTTGAGGAGTATGAAATGTTATGGCTTCTGGTTTTTGAAGTGGCAAAATTTTTAGCTTCTGTTTTTTTATAACAGCAGTATAAAGTTTCTGAGGATGAGATAATTCAGAAAAGAATAATTTTGTCGATTGAAAACATGCTGAGTAGGAAGTTATGAATGACAAAGATATCTTGTCCTTTCAACCCTGCCCTACCCTAACCCTCCCACTACTAAACAGCCAAAGTTTCCTTGTTTGTGAAGATTCCATGTTTGTTGTTAATCATTGTTGTATTTTATAAAAGATTTTACGATCTTAAACAAGGTAACTTGCTATGTAGTAATCATGGTTAGAAACAACAGAATACAACAACCACTACACATTTCATGTGCATGTTGTTTCAAGCAATCAAAGCAAGTATGTTTGTTTTATGGAAATGTCTCCCCCCTCTCTTTTATGTATACAATATTTCTTGACATAAGAACTTGCCATTTAGGTAATCATGTGCAAAAAGTGCTTTGATTACACTGACTTCTGCCAATGACTAAAAGGTTATAGATAAGAAATAAGCACTGTAATTTTCTGACTATAAAGGCTATATTTTTTTCTCTCGCAATTTCGACCATTGCGTCTAATAACCGAGGGCGCCCTATTAACTAACAAATTTGTGAGAAGAGAGGCAATGATTGCTGTACTCTCCGTCGTACAGTCTACTGTGAGTCAGGCAACAAACATCACAGAACAAGACAACATCGTAAGTGTAACGAGTCACCGATACGAGGAGTACTCAAGTTAATATGTTCAAAAATCCCTATTATTATCAGAGATACCGTCCAAAAAAGATGCCATAACCTTTCATTGGATGTAATAAAGCATCGTTGTAGAGCTTAAAATGCAATAAATTCTACCAGTTTTCACGAAGAAAAGTCCAAACAAAACAACTGTAAGTCGCAAAAACAGAAGTTTGATTATTTGAAAGGGAGCCAACTCTCGTTTATGACAGCAATAATGGCGGTCGGTAAGCGTTTGCAGGACGTGTACGGGCTTCAAACTTCGACTTTCTTTTGCGAGGTGTGTATCGCCTTATAAACGAGGGCGCCTTTTACTTTATTTTTTCAGATTTTTTTTGAAAATTGGCCCTATTCGCCTTATATACAGCAGTGCCTAATGATCCCAAAAATATAATAATTTCATAATCATACTTGCTCTCCATCACTTGGTAAGTGAAGTGGTTTAGTTTTGGGGCAAAGTGGCACACAACAGCATGGAATGACTCTAGAGTTGCTGTCTGCGCATCTGGAGACATCATCCCAATGTCCCGTAACAGGTAATTGTTGCAGATGATGCCCTCCAGTGTTCGATGCTGCCGTGTCCCTGTTGTATACATTTTAAAAATTACACAAACTGCTCAGAAGAATTAATTTGACTACATAGTTTTAATGTATTTTCTAAGCTTTAAAAATCAACTTGTCACATCTTAGCTGCCTGGCTTATTGACTATCTGATTAACTAAATATGTACCTTACCATGATTATGTTTGAATGGAGGGAAATAGGACCCTCAATTGTTGCCTTTGGATAGGTGATTGGGAGATTTAGACCAAGTTCAAAGACGGTCAAAGATCAAGGTCACTGTAGCCAAAAATATTCCTTGATCTACCGTTTTAATGCTCTATTTAGGATGCAAAAGTTTTTTACAAAGGGTAAACTGTGTTCTTGCATGCCTGCTCTCATGGTAACCTCAGTCTCGATTACCAATCCAGTTTATGCCCTTGATGATTTTGGGTCAAATTCATGGGGATCAATACGTTCTGGGGAGCAGAGCTTCAGATTATTAGTGCGCCTGCGTCATTGACCCCTTCTTTTTAATAATGGCCCATGTCAACATACTTATTCCATTCCATGAGATTTCCGTTTTTGCTTTTTCCAAAGGTATCTTGCAAGTCTCTAGTTGTTTTGCTATATAAACTGTCTGTCTGTTATGCACAGACACATGTGTGCACCCAAAATAATATTTACGCCACATAAGTAGCCCATCATTTTGAAAATTGACTCTTCTTTTTGTGCAACCGCCAGTCCATATGGGAGCAACGCCACTGTACGGCCCAGAAGATGTGACAGCAAAAACAAAAATATTGTGTGAATGTGTCTCCTGGTGTGGATTATTGCAGAAAATGTTTTGTTGAAGTGTGTTAGAAAGAAGGAAGGGAGTAAATAGAAAACACAAGTGTAAGCTGTGTGACTTGTTCCAGTTGTGTCCGTCACCTTTTCTGATCCAGGCTCGAGGTTCCAGAGGGCCGTGCATGCATCTAGGAAAGGTTCTCTACGCTTATGGCCATGTTGGATGTCAGCGAGTGTGGTTGCTGATGGACAGCCACTTGTCTTTAACAAATTTGGCGGACAGGATTGGGTACCTTCTGGTTTTGGGAGGTGGAGCACAAAGGCATGTATGTTTTTTGATTGGACTTGGTCCATAGTGCAATTGGCAGGCGTTTGCTGACTTTTCTTGCCAGGCCACATCGAGGTTTCTAACCCCAAACTCCTGGAAAGTAAATGGGCACAAAAAAGAAAAGGAAAACAAATATAAAGCAATGCTTTAGTTGAAAAAAAAACACCACAAAAACCCCAAAATTTGGCTTGCAGTTGTTTGGTAGATAAAAAAAAACAAACATTTTGTCAGATTTCTTTAGCATCTTCATCCAATTTTGTATTCACCCCAGTTCTGAGAGAAACACGGAATACATTGGGAATATGGGAAACAGAGTGGGAAATGGTATTATGAATTTTCTCTGAGGGTGTGTATGTATGCATGTTGTGAATCTGTGTCTGACAATAATGTGTTCCAGGTCATAGTGCCATTATAAAGACACTAGGGGGTGCACCAAAATCGTAAAAATGCCCACAATGGTTCTTTTAGACCTTGCAGTTTAAGCCAAATGTTGATGCGGCAGGGGATTCAACAACATGTGCAAGCCTTATCACAACGTTTTTCCAATTACCACAATTTGGGATAAATGTGCAAATCCACACTAAAACAAAAAGACAATGCAAAGGAAATGAGATAGATGTTGAGCAAAAAAGAAAACAATATAGGTAGAGTGATCAGTAAAGTTTGGCACCATAAAACAGGAACAAAGGACTTCACAGACTTCAAACCTTTGCATTCCTATGAAGAACACCTTTCCTCTTTGTATGCACAGTTCCAACCATCTAAGGCCAGTTTTAAAGGTCACTTTGCTAGCGGAGCTGTGCTTTTGAGCTTTTTGTGAAGGCATAGCAGCCAGAAAAAATTCTCCATCTAAAAATATAAAAACATAAGAAAATAAAGCAAGTCATGTGTAGGTAAGTGAAGTCTGTAGAATATGTGGTTCAAACATTGGTTATGTTACTCTTTTGGGAAAGTCACTGTGACCTTCACCTTGTCACTAGAGTTTTGATGCAAAATTAGTCTTGTCTGTATCAATAGTTGGGCCATGCTGGCAGACTGATATCGATGTAGTAACATCTGACAAAACCATTTCAGCAAGATAAGTTGCCAGGAATGTTGTTTCCTTTGGCATAATATCAATGACAGGCCATTGCGTTATTAAATAAATGCAAAATCGTCATTTACTAACATAGGATTTTGACTGGATCGCAACTGTTTTTCCCCATTCAAGACCACTCTACATCTCATTGGCCAGTACGTGTGAGCTCAACATACTCTACAAACACTGATGCAATTAGTGGTATTCCTCAGGGCAGTATCCTCGGGCCATTTTTTTTTTTACCATCTTCATAAATGATTTACCATTATATTCCAAGTACATGTAAAATGTTTGCTGAAGATACTAAGATGTATAATCAGACATCAGAACATAATATAATCCATAATGATTTAAAACATTTACAGAAATGGTCGGATGAATGGAATTTATATTTTAATGTGTCTAAGTGTACAATACTGCATATAGGAAAGAAAAAAACCTGAGCTTGACAAAGATGTGCAAAATATAACACTGTGTGTAGAAGAGAAATAGATGGAAGTTCTTTTTGATAATTTGCTATTACCGTATTTTTCGGACTATAAGACGATATTTTTTTCTCCAATTTTGACCTATGCGCCTAATAAGTGAACAAGCAACGATTGCCATACTCAGTACAGTCTACTGTGACTCACAACATTGAAAGTGGTAACGAGTCGCCGATATGACGAATACTCACGTTAAAATGCTTTAAAATCCCTATTATCGTCCGAGATACCGTCCAACAGATGCCATAATCCTTCATTGGATGTAAAAAGCATCGTTGTACAGCTTAAAATGCCATAATTTCACCAGTTTCCATGAAGAATTGGCCTTTTTCAACAACTGGAAGTCGCAAAAACTTAAGTTTTGATTATTTGAAAAGTGAGCCAACTCTCGTTTACGACAACAAAAATGGTGGTCAGTGATCGTTTACAGGACGTGTACGGGCTGCAAACTTCGACTTTCTTTTGAAGTGTGTATAGCCTTATAAACCGAGGGGCGCCTCTTTTACTTCAGATTGTGTCAGATTTCTTGAAGTTTGACCCTATTCGCCTTATACACAGCCAGCGCCTAATGAGCCGAAAATATGGTAATTGATACTCCCATTCAAAAGGCTATAAACAAAGCTAGCCAAATGTTACAGTTAATGAAAATAATTTTTGTTCAGGTCAATTAGGACATTAGGCCTCGTGGCCTCTTCAATGTCCTGTCATTTTTGCTTGAACTTTTGCACAGCAGCTGAGAGGTTTTTGTATTTTGTTATCGGCAAATCTGACTTTTAGTCATGCTCATAATTATTACAGTTTTGATATGTTGGAGTATCCACCAAGGAGGTTTTTGAATTATATTATATTTTGTGCTTGTTTAATATGTGCAGGGGGAAAAAAGAATAAGTATTCCATAACTTTGTTACTCAGTTAGAAAATTAAATTTGTTTCTAATATTAGTTTCGGCTATACTGGGTTAGTATTTTGTAAGTCACTGTTATGGGTTCTTGAGTCAGTTGAGTCATTTGTTAGCTGGACCAAAGATTTATTAATATTGTTATCAATGTAAAACATTCTGTATGTGTTTATCAGATCCTCACGAATTCCTTTTTCTTTCAGAGATGGTAATTTCAACTTCCTTAGTCTGTGTTTGCAATGTAGGTGGGATAACGACTTTAATTAATTTTGTTGCTAAACGTCTTTGGACCCTTTCTAATGCTGACACTTTCCTTTTTTAAAAACAATACTTATTTAAACAAGGAAACTTTTTTTTGTTTGTACAAGGCTATGGTGCGTCCACATCTGGAATACAGCAATATAGTACCCTTACCAGTGGCTATTGAAAGAGTGCACAGTGCAACAAAAACTGTTAAATGTTGAAGAACTGTTAACTATCAAGAGAGGTTAAAATTATTAAAATTACATACATGAAAAGGATATCTCATTCAGGTATATACAATCTATAATTTAGATTATATAAGTTTTGATTGTCTATTTTTAGTGTCTACATACAGTAACAATAGAAAGAGCAAAGAGGCAGCTAATAAAACACAGAAGGCTGTATAGGCGCAGTTATTCAACGTTATAACACTGTGCTGGAGGTTTAAAGCCATTTTAATAAATACGTATTTATGATGCCTGCCAGTAATTAGATGCCACTTACCTTTGGACAGGTGCCATATGTCAAAGTGATGGATGATGGGCTGATCATGGTCTCGGGAGTGGTTGTCTGCCATGAACTTCTTGACACTGGTATGTCGGTCAGTGATGAGGTGGCTGACACACACTTCTTCAGACACCTTCTGGAGACCTGTCTTCAGGCCTTCTAGCTCCATGGCATGCGAATTTTGAACTTGGTTACTCTGCAAATGGATTCCAGCATGAAGATGTTTGGTATTTGGTATTTCCCAGTCACAGAGACTATTCTCATCAGTAAAATTCAGGCTCCTACTCCCACAGAGAGCGGCTACACCGCATGCACAGTTGCATAGCCCATTAACCCATGTTAGAACCACACAGCCCCCGCACACACCAAACAATGGAGAACCACTCTCTGCCCTTGTGCCCTGCGGGCTGCACTGCCAGCCTGCAGGTTCTGAGAGAGAGGTGCTAGTTGTATTACAAAACACACAGAAATACGACAATGAAGTGCTTGCAAACAATTTAAAATCGTGCAACGAATTTAGCGATTATTCTGACGCAAAATATCTTCTGAATAAACATCGTTTAGTCGATTTTTTTTTTTTTTTTTTAATAGTTTAGATGATAAGGAATTAAAGGCGAGAGGCTGCGTAGCCGCAAATTTGCAGGGATGCACCTAGAGCGTTGAAAAAAATGAATTGAAATAAAATATAAAATATTAAAAGCTTTGTATGGTAACGTAATTTACATAGAGGAGACTTACACCGTTTACATCTGCTTTTTCAATATGAATTAAAACCATAATAATGTCATCTGATCAGATCATGTCCTAAACAGAAAAAACATGGTTTAGACATATGATGATAGTTACCCGTGCAAAGACAGTATATGTAATAGTTTTGACACATGCGTAGGACTAGGAGTAGGTTGAGTGCGATAGATTGGTTTTTTTGTTGTTGTTTTTGTGTGGTGTTTTCAAGTTGTATTTGTTGAATAAATCTTAAATTCACGTTATCAATGACACGGAGAGAGAGACAGAGAGGGCTAACTATACAGTAATATTATATTTATTTTTATATTTATTGTGCAGACTAATCTATATTATTATATTGTTAATGTAGATATTTCACAAAATGTTCACTTGCGAAAGTATGTGAAGTGTTGCAATAACTGCACTAAGTCAACGTCATATCTATCTTTGGTCAATGTTTCCATGACATATGAGATAAAGCATAACATTGTGGAAAAACTATAAGTGGGATCCATGTAGTGTAAGGCTAGAACTAACAATATGAGTAATAGTAACAACACTTACCTGTACCACACTTTAGGGATTCCAGGCGAGCGGCATACAAATACCAGGTAGCTCCGCACATTTCTCCAGAAGTTCTGTAGTTGGACCATTGCTTTTTCCCTTTGCTTGCTGTCATATGTTTTCCTTCTGCCTTACCCGGTCCATTCCTCTACCTTTTTTTCAAAAAACACTTTCAAAAAGATTTCCTCAGCTGAAGGATACATTGGGTATAATTACTTCATGATTTTTCTCTACTTTATACTAATATAGTTAGGTGCATACTGGCAGTTTGATGCATATGAGATGATGCGAAAAGAGGATGCATGAGCAATTAACAAAGAAAGATAAGATTTACCTGTACAAGCTGTACGTGGAGAATTTCAGATGTCTCCGCATCCATCAGCGTGTAGCTGCAATACTTTGCTCAATGCCCAGGAGAGTCGCAGCGCCCATCTCCAGCCAGCTTCACACGCCTGCCTTGTCTTGACATGAAGAGCTTATCCTGGCACTGGCGCCACAGATAGCGTACTGCAGGCACCAGGTAAGCCCCCTGAATTCTGTCGTAAGTTTGCCTGCCGAAACAGGCAATGTTGGCAAATTTGAAGACGTCCAGCAGGCGTGTGGGTGAACAGGCAGCGAAGAAGGAAGCTGCTGCCAGCACAAGGTTTACCAGGGGTAGCTGCTGGGAGTAGGGCTGAGAAGCCCAGGAGAAGATAAACCCGCACTGGCAATGGCTGTTGTACTCAACACTTGTGCCACACTCTCCCTTCTTCAGCACTTGGCATGGCTCTGCACACTTCCTGCACACGCTGAGGAGTGTCTCCAGCTGACTTTCACAGACAATGTACTTCCGTTCTTCAAACTCCTCAAGATTATCTGTGTGTTGCCTGCAACACACGCACACACACACACATACACACACTCTCATTACATATACAGTGGGACCTCCCTTACAAGAACCCCTCCCCCATTATAAACTCCCTTCCACATAATAATAATAATACATGAACTGGTTCTTTATAGAGCGCTTAACTCACTTTGCAGGGTGCTCAAAGCGCTGAACAAAGGCCTAAACACTAACATACAGATAAACATACACATTACAGAGAGGAAAAAAATAATCAACATGAAGACAAGTATTAATCAATATAAACATTAAAAATAATCATTTTAATAATTAAGTCTCAATTAAGACAAATGATTGCGACTGTTGATATGAAATAAATCATTATACTAACTTGTGGCGGTGCCATAGCCGATGAGGTTTAACAGAGGCGTGGTCACCGCTACAGCTATCTGTATTAATAAAAAATTGGGACTTTACTGGTTTCGTACTGCCTCCGGGCATTGCCTCCAGTATTGTTCCCACCATATTTGTATTTACAAATGTCCCATATGTGTCTGATTCAGACCAATAGGACGTAAAACTCCATTTTCGTCGTCGATATGAAATAAATATTTTGTGGCGATACCATAGCCGATGAGGTTTAACCGAGGCATGGTTACCGCTACACATATCTGTATTGTTACAAAATTTTTGGACTTTACTGGTGTTGCATTGCCTCTGGGCATTGCCTCCAGTATTGTTCCCACCATCTTTGTATTTACAAATGTCCCATATGTGTCTATGACCGAGAGGACGTAAAACACCATTTTTCATTCATTCTCTCGATATGAAATAAATGCATTAATCTCTCTTCAGAGTAGTTTCAGAAAAGTGTTGAAAAGACTGGACAGAGGAAGAGTGTCGAACACTATATGGCAGCAAACTATTCCAGACTGGGGCAGTAGAGTATGAGAGAAAAAGAAGATTCAATGAAAGATTTAGTTTTAATACGAGGAGTGGAGAGCAGGCATGAGTCGGAGGAAGATCTGAGTTGACGGATTGCAGTATAGATTTGTACAATGTCAGTGAGATACTGAGGGGCAGTTCCATTAATACAGTTGAAGGTGAGGCATGCGACCTTTTACTGAATTTGAGCAGAAATTGGAAGCCAGTGAAGTAGCGGGGTGATATGCTTTGTCTTTTTTGCTTTGAAAATCAATCTTGCAGCTGCATTCTTTCTTAACTTTATGGATTGAGTACTGCGGGCAAACCAATAACAGAAGGATACAATAGTCTAGCCTAGACAGAACAGATCAGAGTTTGTGTTGCTGAGTGGTAAGGAGGTTGTGATTTGAACTTATCTTACGAGTCTGAAGATAGGCTATTTTGCAGACATTGTTCACATGTGTTTTCATTGTAAGGTTGGAATCGATAGTGACGCCCAGGTTTTTGACAGAAGGAACAAAATCAATATCTGAGTCACCTATCCTTATCAAAGATGATAGGGACCTGTCAACAGAGAGTCTATTACAAGTCATTATGATGCTTGATTTTCTGTCATTTAACTGGAGTTTGTCTTCATTCATCAATTACATGTTTTGACATTACTGACATACCCTTGAAGACCTTGAACAGTGGGTTCAAAATCAGAAAGAGTTGTATCCATGTATAGCTGATTATCATCAGCGAAAGTATAATGATTTACAGACTGATTCTTAAAAATATTGAAAAAGGGGTTACATAATTATACAATACAAAATACACAGGTCCTAGGACAGAGCCATGGGGGATGCCATAAAAGAAAACAATATAAATGAAGTTAAATTCTAAGTAATAACTAAAAATGTAGGTAATAGATGAAATAACAAAATTAAATAATTGTATCAACGAAAGACATATAACAAGTTCATAACTTCAGATTTAACAATAATACCAGCAATATTAATGATGAAAGGACTGCAAAATATTTGACTGTCATTTTGAATGTTGATAACATCAACAGATTTTTTTTCTATGAATTTGAATTAAAATAGGACATTATATCACAGATTATGCACTGCGATGAGCATACCACAAGTACACAACACATTATAACAATATTGAGTGTTCCATGCACATTTGCCCTTCTTTGTAAGTATTAAAATTATCTCCATTAAACAACTCCCTCCCAATTAATTAAAAGACCTCATTTGGGATGATGTTTTCAGGTCTTATACAAAAGGTTCCACTGTAGTATACAATATGGTCCATTATTGCATTGTGTGGTGCACTTTTGCTATTTTCCTTTGCACTATCTATCATTGGAAAGAAGTAAGTTTGTCCCAGTTTGTGGCTTTTTTAATTTATTCATTCCATTTCAAGGATATTTTGCAAACAGAATCACTTCAAATACTTTGTGGTGGTGCAAAAACTGAAATTAAAACACACCCAAGCATACATTATTGATGTGCTGATTTTCACCTTGAAGTTTGAATTTAAAAACTGAAATTTCCTTCATTGGGCTATATATTTCATGTCAGAGCTGCATCTCATGAACCAGTCAACAAAATCTACTGCTCATAACTAGGCATTCTGTTACTGTGCTTAAACCCCCCAGAGATAATACTTTTTTTTAATAAAAACAATTTCATAATTGGAATAAAGACTTGAGTGAATGAATAAACAATTTAACAATTTATTGAATAATTCTCCAGTAAAGCAAAACAAACAAACATAATTCCAATTCATCATTGGATATAAGCACAAAATCAATTTAATTTGAAATTGCTAACTGTAACCCTGAATTAAGGTGTTCACAAAAACTAATAAATATATATGCGTATGACACACTACTGTTAGTGTTACCTCGGCTGCCTGCAGTTGTTGTAACAGTCAGGACCTTCTTCTTCCTGAGTTACCTCTTCATCTTCAGTGTGTGGCTCATCTGCCACAGGCCTGCAACACACACACACACACACACACACACATACGCGCGCGCACACGCACACACACACACACACACACACAAAGCATGTTTTTGCTTATACAATGTTCCCATCTGGAAATAAAATTTTGATTTGACTTTACTTGACACACACCATATATACAAAGGAATGCATAATTTAAGAACAAATGAAACTAAGAATGACACACAAAAATCTTTATTTTAATATACAAGGACCTTTATTTTTTGTTATGTTTAAGACAGTTTGAAAATGGGAGGAGGTAAATCATTCTATTAATTATTATACATTTCCTATGCTTATAAAATGAAGAACAGCACAATTTATATGCTGGTTTGCACTGTTAATGACTAAGCTGAATAACAATAACTCACCCAATTGGATCAGTCTGGCACTCTTTTGAAGTGTGCTGGCAGTCCTGAGCCTTGATCTCTGCATCTGTTTGGGTGGATCGGCAGACAATACGAGTGGACCTAAGCTCAATGGGGGAAGTTTGGGTCTGAGCAAAGCAGTGCTTGACTGGTTTTGTCTGCATCTTTCTGGATGTCACTTTGGGTGTAGCTTTCTGCACATACAAACATCATTATCCTAACTGCTGTTCATATCTTTGTTTTCAATTTGTTAAACTACAGCAAGAATCCAACAATAGGATATGTTAAACATTTCTTGGCATTCTTAAAATTAAATTGATAAAAGTGTATAATTGCATACAAACATATGCATGTACATTATACATATTTTCTTTCAAAAGAAAATGTACCAAAAATTGCTAAGAAAATAGCATGATCCAGATTGAAATGTAGAAGAAAAAAGAACAACTACGCATACAGTCAAAATCGTTGAAATAAAAATGTAAGTGACTGAAATATTATTTCGAGATAGCCAATATTATGAGATAAAAAGACATTTCAAAATGTATAGAGATTATTTGGACACGCCAATTATTGTGAGTTATCCAGTGTTTTTGAGTTATCCATTTTTTAGTTAGGCCCAAACAAAAAAGTTGTAGTTAAGGTAACAGGGCCCCAAAATTATGGTAGGTAGGTAGGTAGGCCTTAACTTTTTTCTTAATTTTTTTTTTACATGAGCGTGTAAGATGATTTGAAAGTGCTAATCACACTCATATTTTCCGAAAAATGAGCGCATGGCTCCATTTAAGACGCCATTTTGCAACATGTGGACGTTCAGCGCATTACAGTTATGTCCCCTGATGGGCATTCCCCGATTGAACTTGCGTGTGTGTGTGTGTTTGTGTCTCTGTCTCTCTCTCTCTCTCTCTCTCTCTCTCTCTCTCTCTCTCTCTCTCTCTCTCTCCTCTCTCTCTTTAAAATATTGTCCGTCGGAATACTGTAACCACCACTAATTTTGTTTTTCTTATCAGTTCATCCTGCTGTATATAAATTTTCATTTTCAACTACCCCCCCCCCCCCCTCCCCGAACCTAAACTTGTCAGTCTGCATGCACATTGTAATTTCCAATAACAACAGTGGGAAGGTTACTAAATTACTCACATGGTGCACATCAGCTTGTACACAGATGTTTTCTTTTTCATCAACTGTACACACAACTACTGCTTGAGGCACTGGAGGCAAGTCAGCACACTCAGGGTCAGAGTCAGCTGCCTCTTGTTGGGGTATAGCAGCTGCCACACTCTCAGCCAGTGCATCATCAACAACCTAGAAAAAATAATGTAAGGAAAATAAATAATTTAGTAATTAATAAGATACTTTGTAAAAAAATAATTACTGGAGGATGCACACTTCTTTCTCAGCAATATATATGTTGTGCTTGAAAAAGCTCAGATAATATCACTCACTTAAAAGACACCTATTGAAAAAGAAAGACATCTATGGATGAGTGGAATTAACAATGATGAGAATATAAATGTTACAATTACAACTGTTTTCATTCAATTGTACTAAGTCTAATTTATTTTTTATTTCATATACAACATTGTAGTGACATGTTTGCCTTCTTCTCTTGTATAAAAAATATTACTTATGAAATAAAGCACAAAGGATGGAAAAGTGATAGGAAAACTGTTGGCTCTTGCACATCACTAGCAAATCCAACCAGTTTTCATTTGTAATAGGATATATTTGTTATTACTACAGTGAATAACACAATATGATATTTTCATTTTTAATAAAACTATCACTATGTTCTAAGTATGACCGGGGTCATGAAGCATCAACTGGAGAAATTGTTAATTCAAGCTTTACTTTACACCAAAGTGTCATTCTGATAGCATGTCATAATTAAAATTTAATACATTAAAGCAAGTAAATTTGAGTAGTGATAGTAATGTTCTGTGATTAATGACTAAGATCCAGTCACACATAAATACAAATCTACTTAAAACACACACACACACACATATATTAACTGCATGCATATATGCATGCGCACGGGCAAACACACACACACACACAATTAAAGCTTTTTGGGTTTGTTTTATTTGGGTTGTTTTTTGGTGTGTGTTTTAATGTCTATTTCCTTCTATAATTGTTGTGTCATAGATGGCTTGATGTAAAAAAGCAAACCATTATTGCTTATTCAATGTTCCATCTGACTTTTAACACTAACACACACACACACAGACTGAGAGCTATGGTTGTCTGCCAGTGCTCAGCTGTGTAAGTCAAGGATATGTATGCCTATATGAGTATATGTGTGTATGCATATTATAATGTGTGTGTGTGTGTGTGTGTGTGTGTGTGTGTGTGTGTGTGTGTGTGTGTGTGTGTGTCTGTATGAGAAAGAGAGAGAGAGTGAGTGTGTGTGTGTGTGTGTGTGTGTGCGAAAATAGAAAGGATATAAATAAGCAATGGGGACAGGCACAGCTTATTTTTTATTGGCATAAACAATGAGAACTGAGGAAATAGATCGATGACAGAGCTTCAACTAATACCCAACAATGACATTAATGTTACTTTTCAAAGTTTTACAACGACATTATGCTGACAAAGTTTGGTGTGCATACACTTGTATACATGTATGTACACTTACCTGTCTTCTCTTTTTGTTGACTAGGCCTAGTGGTAGTCTGGCATCGCCATCTGCTGTCTGCTGCCTCTTTCTAGCACACTCGATGTGGGGAAATATAGAGGGAACAGCAGTGTCCACCAGTTCACATCTATACACTGGAAACCCGTCCTTTCCACTCATCTGTGCTCGAAAGCGAAAGTCTGAAGCAACAAAATGCTCGGAACACAGTACATCGTACTTTCCGGGCATCCATAAACCCCTTGTCACTGACACTGGATCCATTCTGTTCACTCTTGCAGCCCATTCTCTCCTGCGTTCCGGGTCCGTAGGGAAATTGTGAAAAGAAAAGTTAGCTGATTTAGGCCTAACAGATGTTATGTTGCAGCCTGGTGCAGCACACTGTTTAGGCATTGTTTACACAATACACAGGTCCTACGGACAGAGCCTTTCGTTTTTGCAGGTGATCGTCTGACTGTTGCCACGTTACAAGAACGCATCACTCCCCCTCCTTCCCGGAATTACGTCATTTTAGCTAACTCCGCACAAACGAGATTCACTTGGAGCAGACGACAGGGGAAAAAAATAGCTCAGCGCATGTTGCTAAATTTGAGATATAACGATATGATTGTGTTCTGTTTCATGAATGTTTGTGACTTTGAATTATGTCAGAGTTTAAAATCCAATTCGATTTTGCATCTTTCTGCCCGTGGTTTACGAGATGCTCATAGATCCCACGGAGATGCCTATGCCGATGTCTATGGGCCTTTAAAGACCCTCCCACCTCTGATCCACGCCACGTCCATTCCACCGGAATGCTTTTCCACCTACCCCGACTCTTACCAGAAGGAAGACTGCCTGTAAATTGAACGTATGGGTACCGACGGCGCAGCCTCCCACCTATACTGCTTCTACCGCTACTTCTACTGCCAATACTGCTTCTACTGCTGCTACTTCTACTGCGTCTACTACTACTACTGCTACTACTACTTCTACTACCACACCCTGGTCTGTCATGGTGTGGATACATGGCGGGGGTTCATCACCGGGTCCTCCTCTCGTCACGAAGGCACAGTGTTGGCCGCTGAGCACGGAGTAATCGTCGTGTCCATCAGTTATCGGTAAACTATGTGACTGCCTCATGTGACTCGATCAGGTCGTGACGTTTCACCTCATTTGCATACCATCCTGCTCGATCAGTCTGACTCAGTCAGGTGACAGGGCCGAATAGGGCGGGTTCTAAATTTCACTGATCGAATCAGATGGCTTGTGACCTCTTCTGTGCCGGAAACAAAATTTGGTCAACGTCACGACCTGATCGAGTCATATGAGGCAGTCGCATAGTCTGTCTCCCGCAGAATGGCCTCCTCCGAAGTCGGAGTGTGGCTAGCTCGCGTGGCGGGGTAATCAAAAACGATCACACGCACGTAATGTTCTCATCCCTAGCTGTTGCATTTTGTACCATAGTGTTCAAGTGCATCGGCTGTTGGGATGATCCCTGGAGGTTTTTTATTTCTAAGCCAGGGTATGACAACAACAACAACATCAAACATCAACAACAACATCAACAATGGCCACAATAATACACACGTTGCTGTTATTATTTTTTTTCCCGTGGGGATACAGAGTGGGTCTTTTGTAAAAACTAGTTCCCCTACCTTCTGGAAGTTCTGTGCTTGTAACTTCCTCTAATCTGACGCTCTCTTTGACTCTGCCTTTTCCCTTTGCTTACTGTCATCTACTATCTTTCTGACTTTTTGTTGGCCCATTCTCCTGCCTTGTTTTTAATAAAAGATCTGTAATAATTTTTCTCCTTTCTGCTCCCCCAAAATTGGAATTTGTTGACTGTTCGCAGCAGGGAGACCAGTGAAAAATGAAAACAGAATACAGTCTGTCTGTCTATCTGTCTGTCTCTGTGTACGTGCGCGCGCGGGCGCGTATATATGTGTGTGTGTGTGTGTGTGTGTGTGTGTGTGTGTGTGTGTGCGTGCGCGTGCGTGTGCATGTGTGTGTGTGTGTGTCACAGTGTGTGTGTGTCACAGTGTGTGTGTCACCGTGACAGTGCGTGTGTCTCTGTGTCTGTCTGTCTGTGTGTGTGTGGACGTATGCCCGTGTGTGTTTGTACGTGCGTGCGTGCTTGTGTGTGCGTGTGTGGGTATGTATTTCCAGGCTCGGTGCCTTCGGATTTCTCAGCACTGAAAGCGATGACAGTCGAGGAAACTACGGTCTTTGGGACCAACACACAGCGCTGCAGTGGGTTAAAAATAATATCGCGGCATTTGGGGGGAATCCCGATTCTATTACCATCTTCGGGGAATCCGCTGGCGGCAAGAGTGTGTCCTTCCAGGTCTGACCGAAGCCATTTTGGGAGAGAGAGAGAGAGAGAGAGAGAGAGAGAGAGAGGGAGAGAGAGAGGGGGGTGGGTGGGAGGGGGAGGGAGAGAGACTGAAAACACAAGTAACGCTGCATTGTATTCTACAATAGAAGATTTGCAGATCTAAAAAAAAATGAACAAAATTTAAAAAAATGAGTAAGTAAAAAAATTAATAGACTTATAGTCAAATGAACGCAAACAAATAAACGAACGAATAAATAGGTCTACTTTTCCACTCGCTCCCCAACACACAAATGCACGCAAGTGCTGATACACACACGCGCGCGCGCGCGCGCACACACGCACACGCACACACACACAGACAAACACGCACACGCACACGCACACACACACACACACACACAAAATAATTCGTGCGTGATTATTTGTGTGTGTATGCGTGTGCGTGCGCGCGCATGTGCGCACGTATGTGTGTGTGTGTGTGTGTGTGTATGTGTGTGCGTGTGTGTGTGTGTGTGTGTGTGTGTGTGTGTGTGTGTGTGTGTGTGTGTGTGTGTGTGCATTTGGGGGAGGGGGGAGGAGGGTGTAGGGGTGTTACTCAAGAAGAATGATAATACCGTCTTTGCCATGTTACTCTCGAAAATAACGTCTCTTTTTTTTTTCCCTTCCCTGTATTCCTCCAATATCTTTTATTGCCGGTTGAGAGGCCTATGACCCTGTGATAGCTTGGGCCAGTAACACAGTGAGAGATATCTATTATAATAAACGACTTTCTATGGTAAGGGAAAATCATGCTACAGGTTAACCCTTTCACCGCCAGCCATATTTCAGCCAAATATTTCCATTAAATTTACCCGGGTAGAGAACGCAATCCATCTGCAGTATTGTGGATTCTTCTGTGACATATATAAACAAAATAAGGTCTATCCTTACTTCCCGAAACTAAGACAATACGGTCTTTGGATAGTAGACCGCAATTTGATGCCTATTAGTGACATAGGTGAATCACTGTGGTGCTAAGATGCGACTTTGGCGGTGAAAGGGTTAAGCCGGCGACAGACTATATGTGACTGCCTCATGTGACTCGATCAGTTCGTGACGTTTCACGCATACCATCCTACTTGATCAGTCTGACTCAGTCGGGCCCAGTCAGGTGACAGGGCCGAATAGGGCAGGTTCTAAATTTCACTGATCGAGTCTGATCGAGTCAGATGGCTTGTGACATCTTCTGTGCGGGAAATATAATTTGGTCTACGTCACGACCTGATCGAGTCATATGAGGCAGTCGCATAGTCTGTCTCCGGCTTTAGTCTCTCGCGGAACACGATAACTCACAAACTAGGGAAGCATTTACAACGTCAGTTTTAGTGCTGCTGCTAACAGGATTTGTTGGCCCTTTTTTTTCTTTTTTTTTCTTTGGGATTTTTTGGTGGGGGTGGGCTTCAATCATCAACGCCAGCTCTCCTAATAAAAACCATTTGGGCCAAAAGAGTGGGGATGTATCCTGGGCAAGATGTCTCCACTATGAACAAATTCTAGCCCAGCCCTCCAGTACAGCAGCTGCCTCCGGGGCTCTGCTGTCTGCTTATAGGACTCCGCATTGCCAAGCAAGGTCGTGTACAAGTTTAAACCCTTTCAACGCCAGCCATTTTCAACCAAAAAATACCATTAAACTTAACTGAGTCAAAGACTGTATAGGGGAAGACAAGAATCTGGTCTCTTTTCTCTATATGAGTAGTGAGGACAGAAACACTGGTTATGTCCCTTTTTTTAAACAGGACACATTTTACACGTAGATAGGCCAGTTGAATTCTCCCTTCAAATTCCAGTCTGAGTTTTTGGATAGCCCGCCGCTGTGAATGGTGTAGGACTTACCCCACTAACGATAATAACTATATCGGCCCGATTCGCTGTCGTTTGTATTTGCTGTAACTCTTAAGTATTCCACCTTCACCTTTTAGAGTCTTTGCCGGGTTGTAAAGGAACGGATCAGGGCTCCAATCGTCACCGCAAAGACAAGGGCAGACCGGGTCCCAGGGAACTCCTTCACTTACAGTGATAGAGGGTCCTAGAGGCGGTAATAGATTGTCCCAGTGTCATTGCGAATGCTTAATTATTTTGTTTTCTAGTGCCTCCCTGGGACCCCCCCCTGCACATTCTTTTAGGATGTTACTTTAGAATTCTAGTACTTCATAGACCCGCAAATGGGGGTACGGGTCCCTGGGACACGGCCTAAGGCTTTTGTTCTGTCAGCAATATTGGGGATTCCTCTCCGACATATATAATAGGACCTATCCTTACTTCTCAAAGTGAAGACCCAACGATCGTTGGATAGTTCAACAGACCCTCAACTCAAGACATTTATAGTTGACATGGGTGGTTCAAATATCATTGTCCGTGCCAAGAGGCGACCAGTGGCGATTTTTTCGAAATGTGTTAACTTTCTTCAGCAAAATACTCACTGTTACCCTTGATAGGACCATCACAGTGCGTGTTAATGTCATATATTAGTTGGCCAGTGGTGTTCCTGTATGACCCTAGTTCTTCCTAACACTGTGGGACCATGGGGGGGAGGGAGGGAAACAGAGATATTTATGGTGAATATTGGAAATTGAAGTTGAGAACAGAGACCTGACTTTATACTTATTAGTCACAGAGGCCCCCATCTCTGCTGTGTGAAATTGAAAATCGGGTTGCTCCCACCTGGAGAGCGCGTCGGAGCAGAGCTAGAGGCGCGCCACCCATTTGTTAAAAACAATTTGCATGCGATTTTCTGTGTGTGATTGATGAGGAAGGAAAGGGGGTGGGGGGTGGGGATGGGTAAATTTTGACCAAATGAACACTTTTTCGTTGCCACTGTGTTTAACGTGTGCTATATGCATGGGCACACGGGACCTCGGTTAAATCGTCTCATCCGAAAGACTCCACATTCAGACCGAAAGACCTAGTGCAAAGTGAGAGAGAAAAAAATCCCCTGTACCCAGGTAGAACTCGGTTTACTTGACACGAAGCGAACGTTTTACCACTGTGCCACTCTACACTATAAGCACTAATAGTCCAACACAACAGACTGACATTCTTGTTTTTTGCCCAGGTTGTATCCCCACACAGCGGCGGGCTGTTCCAGAGAGCCATCATGCAGAGCGGGACAGTTCTGTGCCCCACGGCCCTCCAGTGGAAGCCTCTCCAGACAGCTGTCCGGCTGGCCAAGGCTGTTGGCTGTCCCTCCGACAGCCGTCACGAGCTTGTCCGATGCCTCAGACAGCGGACCGTACGTAAACGTTGGTTTCTAATTGGTAATTTACTACTTGTGGCGGTACTATAGCCGATGAAGTTTAACCGAGGCGTAGTTACCGCTACAGTTATCTGTATTAATTTTTACAAATCGGGTCTTTCCTAGTTTCGAACTGCCTCTGGGCATTGCCTCCAGTATTGTTCCCACAATCTGTGTATTTACAAATGTCCCATATGTATCTGTTCCAGACCGAGAGGACATAAAACACAATTTTTCATTCTAATTGGTAACATTCTGGCTGTGTGTGGTGTTTTGTGTTGTGGGGTGTGTATGAGGGGGGTGTATGTATGTGTGGGGTGGGGGGTGAGTGTGATTGGGCGTTTTTGCATGTATGTTTGCATGATAGCTTGAGTATGTGTGTGAGAGAGAGAGACAGAGAGAGAGAGAAGGGAGAGAGGTAGAGAGATAGAGACAGAGACAGAGAGGAGGAGTAGAGAGGGATAGAGAGAAGAGAGAGGGAGAGACAGAGAGAGAGACAGAGAGAGAGAGAGGAGAGATAGACAAACAGTATAGAGAGAGAGAGATTAGAGATCTATGAGACAGACATAGAGAGAAGAGAGAGAGATTGAGCGAGAGAGTAGAGAGAGATAGAGAGTGAGAGTGAGAGATATAGAGTGAGAGATAGAGAGTGAGAGAGGGAGATAGAGAGGGAGAGACAGTGAGAGATATAGTGCGAGTGTGTGACAGAGAGAGACAAGCGAGATCGCAGAGAGAGGAAAGAAGATAGAGTAGGAGAGAGAGAGAGAATAAGGGGCTACTGAGAGAGAGAGCGAGAGAGTAAGAGTTTTGTGTGTTGTGTGTGTGTGTGTGTGTGTGTGTGTTAGTGGAGTGTGTGTGTGGTTGTGTTGTAGCTTAATTATGTCTCGATTGTGTGTTGTGTGTTTGTGTGTGAGAGAGAGATATAGAGGGAAAGAGGGACGGAGAGAGGAGATTATCGCCACACGAGAGAGGATTGATAGAGATAGAGGTGGGAGAGAGCGAGAGAGAGAGAGGGGCGAGAGTGAGCGAGAGAGAGAGAGAGAGAGAGAGTGATTCGACAGAGAGATAGAGAGATAGAGAGATAGAGAGAAGAGAGACGAGAGAGAGGATAAGATATGGTCGGACGGAGAGATATGTATATCTTACACAACTGAAGTGTGTCGGTCTGTTCAACCAGTAAACCTCAACACACAAGCCGCCTGTTCGTCCTGGCATACATTAATGTAATAGCGATAGCCACTTATAGGTCTACAAGGTCACCAAAACGCAGAGGAAGCCTGGAGTGGCTTGATTGAAAAGGGTCACTGCCCAGGTCCTTGCAACATTCCTAGTAACTTGTTTTTCAATCCACACCTTGAGTCACGCCTTTTCACCTGCCCAACAAAACCGATGCTACAAGTGCGTAGTTGTCTCCTTTCTTTTCTCCAGTAGTCCTTTCCAGATCGCATCAGCTCAGACAGACGACAGACAGACACACTCTCTCTCTCTCTCTCGTCTCTCTCTCTCTCCTCTCTCTCTCTCTCATCTCTCTCTCTATCTCTCTCTCTCTTCCTCTCTCTCTTTCTTTCTCTCTCTTCTCGTCGCTCTCTCTCACACATACTCAAGCTCTCATGCACACATACACTACAAACAAACACACACACAAAACACACAGCACACGCACACACTTACCCCCTCCCCCCCCACCCCCCCCACACACATACAGCCCCTCTCACACACAGCACCCACAAACTCACACACACACACAAACACACACACACAATACACCTCCCCCCCCCCCCCAGCCCACAACACACACACCCTCACAGAGATCCATAATGTTACCAATTAGAATGAAAAATGGTGCTTTACGTCCTCTCGGTCTGGAACAGAAACATATGGGACATTGGTAAATACAAATATGGTTGGAACAATACTGGAGGCAATGCCCGGAGGCACCCTTTTCAACCGCTACAAGGTGCAGTAGTTGTCTCCTGTCTTTCTCCACAGGCGTTCCAGATCGCCTCAGCCTCGGGCCGACTCTGGGACGAAGACGTGGTGCGAAAAATGATCGACTTCGGCTGGGCTCCAGTTCAGGACCGGGACTTCGTGCCTCTCCTCTACCAGGAAGACCCCACCTCTACCTCCACCAACACCACCCTCCTCCCCCTCGTCACCCCTTCCCGCCTCTCCCCCGCCTTCTCCGGTAGTCTCATGGCAGGCGTCAACAACAACGAAGGCTCCCGTCTGGACCGACGCATCGAAAGGAAACTTCACGACGTCCGTTTCTTCTCCGACACGTACCTTCCCGAAGTCTTGGCTCAGATGTTTAAAACGCTTCCCGAAAACTCCACTTCGTTCAGAACGGCGTCTTCTCGAGCGAGCTGCTTTTATTGTCGAAATCGGAACGGGAATTCCCAAACGATCACAGCGCGGGAGTTGTATGATCAGTACGGGGATCAAGCGTACGTCGCTCCGACGTTTCATTTTCTGGAGCAATGGCTGAACTCGTCCGACAGTCCAGTGTACGCGTACGTGTTTGATAACTACCCGGGGGCTCCGGACAACCAGTGGACGGAAGGGATGGAAGGGATGGGGCATGGAGACGACTTGTCCTACACTTTCGGCACGATTGAAGAAGTGTTGGAGGGCCAGCGGGCGTCTTGGGAGACCGTGAGGCGGGAAGGCAAACTGGGTCGGAATTTCCGAAGGCTGTTGACCAACTTTGCTAAATCTGGGTATGTAGGGAGAAGACGGGGTAAATGGCCCATGGGCGGGTAAGAAGCCCATGCCAATTATCTCATGAAATAAAGCAAATTGCAGTCACATTTTGCCCATGCGACGAGTGTTAATGTTTAGCATTCGTCTCATGGGCAAATTTTCTTACCGCCCATGGGCTTTTTTGCCCCAGTCTTCACCTATGATAAATGGTGAAGGTTATTCTTTCTTTCTGTTTTTCTGCTTCTTCTTCTTCTGCGTTCCCAGGCCATATGGCCATAATGGGTCAGGTACATATATGTCGGGTTTTCAGTTTTCTATTGGTCTCCCCGCTGCGTACAACCGACACATTCTGATTTTGGAGGAGCTCAAAGATTGGAAGATGTATATGTATTAGGTATTAGGTACTTTATAGTCACAGAGGCATCTCTCTGTGAAATTCGGGTTGCTCCCACCACCTTGAGAGAGCGTCGAAGCCTGAGCCAGAGGCGCGCCACCCATTTTGGTTGTTGTTTTGCATGATATTTTTTGTGTGATTGATGAGGAAGGAAAGGGGGGGTGGGTGGGTAAATTTTGACCAAACGACAACTTTTTCATTGCCACTGGCTTTAACGTGTGCTAAGTGCATGGGCATATGTGACCACGGTTTATCGTCTCATCCGAAAAACTCCACTATTCAGACCGTAAGGCCTAGTGCAAAGTGAGAGGAAAAATCCCCTGTACCCAGGTTCGAACTCGGGTTTACTTGACACGAGGCGAACGCGTTACCTCTGTGCCACTCTACACCATGAAAGATGAAGGATGAAGGTTGTGTTCTTCTTCTTCTTTTTCTTCTGCGTTCCCAGGCCATATGGCCATAATGGGTAAGGTACGTATGTACGTATGTGTCCGGTTTTTCAGTTTCCACTGGTCTCCCCGCTGCGTACAGCCGACACATTCTGATTTCGGAGGAGGGGAGCTCAAAGATTGGAAGGAGAATGGGCCAATAAGTCAAAAAGACAGTAGATGATAGAAAGCAAATGGAAAAGGCTGAGTCAAAGAGAGTGAAAGACAAGAGGAAGTTACAAGCACAGAATTTCCAGAAGGTGGGGGAACTGTTTTTTACGAAAGACCCCCCCGGTATCTCCACGGGGAGAAGGTTATGTTCAAATAAGGGATTAGAATGTTTTGGGTAAGTGCGGAAAGGTTCGGTCTTTAGAATATGTGTGTGTGTGTGTGTGTGTGCGTGTGCGTGTGTGTTCGTGCGTGTGTGCGTGTGTGTGTGTGTGTGCTGTGTTTCCCATTAACTGCTTATCGTGCTTTTCCCCTGTATCTGTTTGCCTTCCCGCCTGTCCATTGTTCTTGTTTTTCTGTTTTTGGTCTTTTTTTTTTGTTGTTGTTGTTGGTGGTGGTGGTGGTTTCTTGTTTTGTTTTCTCCTCTAAGTTTTTTTCTCCTTCTTCTTCTTCTTCTTTTTCTTCTTCTTTCTTTTTTCTCCTTCTTCTTCTCTTCTCCTTCTTCTTTTTCTCCTTCTTCTTCTTCGTCTTCTTCTTCTTCCTTCTCTTCTTTTTCTTCTTCTTCGTCTTCTTCTTCTTCTTCTTCTTCTTCTTCTGAAATAGGATTTTCTTCTTCTTAAATATCTTCTTAGCTGATTCTGGAACCCTGAAAAAAGTCATTTTGCCTTGATTAGACTTGAATTCTTGTTAACCCTCAATAAAGATCATTTTCTTCTTCTTCTTACTCTCTTCTTCTTCTTCTTCTTCTCTTCTTCTTCTTCTTCTTCTTCTTCTTCCTAACTTCTGCCTTCTTCTTCTTCTTCTTCTGTCTTCTTCTCTTCTTCTTTTTCTCCTCTTCTCTGCTTTTTCCCTATAAAAACTTCGGCAGGGGTGGTGGTGGGGTTCTTCTTCTTCTTCTTCTCCTTTTCTTCTTCCTCTTCTGCCTTCTTCTTTCCTTTTAAAAACTTCGGCAGGGGGTGTGGGGGGTGGAGGGGGGATCTAATCTTACGGTAGTATTGCTATATTTCCTCTTTTTTAAAATTTAAGTTGTATTTATCTTTCCAGTTTTTCATTTCCTTGAATAATCTTTATGATATAGCTCATCCTTTAGCTTTTGCCTATTCCATTGACGTCAGGGCTTACTTTTTATCTTTTACCCCCACCTAGAAGTTTGTGTGTTTTTGTTTCTCTCTCTCTCTCCGTTACTCTCATTCTTTCTTATCTTTCTCTCTCTCCTCTCTCCGCTCGCTCCCCGGCTCATCCACCCCGCCCTTCTTCTCTCAGTCACAGGATGCCCCTCGCCCTCATCCATTACCGTCCCCTCCTTCCTCGCTCTCATGCTCTTCATCAGACCTTCTAAAAGTCTCTCTCCGTCGTCGCTCCTCGCTCCCAGTCTCCTCTGCTCTCTCTCCGCTTCCTCTCTCTCTCATCTCTCTCTCCTCTGTCAGCTCTCCTCTCTCTCCTCTCTTCTCGTCTCTCTCTTCTCTCTCTCCTCTCTCAATCTCCTTCTCTCTCCATCTGTCAGTGCTTCTTTTTTTCCCTCCTATTGATTTGCCTATCATGACGTAAGCCAGAATAACTCATTTCTTTTGTTTGATTCTTTTTCTTCTCGATCCAGAAACCCGGCTGGTCCAGTCCCACTGGATTCTGAATGGCCCAAATGGCCCCTTTTCGACCTCCGACAGCAAAGGTATCTTTCCGTGTCGTCCACCCCCACAGTGTCGGATCACTACCGGGTCAAGTACATGACCCTTTGGAATCATCTCGTCCCAAGTCTCGTCACGGGCAAGACCGGAAGCGATAGTTCAGCTTCGAACGCATGCGCCGATGACGATCTCATTGGTTGATTGTCATAAATATTTGTTTTAAATCACGAGTCGCGTTGTTGAAAGGAAAACTCGACTTGAAATGTGAAATAATAGTTCAGGAAGATGTACTCGCTTTGTGTGTGTGTGTGTGCGTGTGCGTGTGCGTGTGCGCGTGTGCGTGTGGCGCGTGCGTGCGTGCGTGCGTGCGATCTTGCGTGCGTGCGTGCGTGCGCGCGCTAGTGTGTGTGCGCGTATGTGATTTGTATTTGTATGTGTGTGTGTTTGTGTGTGGTGCATGTCTGTATGTGTGGTTGTGTCTGTGTATTTGTCTGTCTGTTTGTCTCTTCTTCCTTCTTCTTCTCCTTAGGCAGCAAACTTCATCATGTTGAAGGTTCTGCTGCTGCTCTCCGTGAGTGCCTGTCGTCTATATGTCTGTCCATCTCGGTGTGCATGTAGGCCTATACTGAATGATAACATGTGGGTCAGTTCCCGGTGTTCTGTGTCTGTGTGCCTGTGCGTGCTCTTTTGCTGTTTCAGAGCCGACCTCTTGGAACAAACGTCCTCTCTCCCTCCATCAGCGACAGCGACCGACCCTCTCTGCTTTCAAAATCTAACCTCAAATTCCACCTGTTCAACCGTCATGGAGGCTCCACTCTCTTTCCCTTCTCTTTATTGCATTTAGGTCTAGGTCTCACACACGTGTGTCTGTGTCTGTGGTTGAAACGGGTTGTGAATGTTCAACATGTGTGTACGCTTCGGATATTATTGATTTTTATCCAGATTTAGAGGCCTCGCATTAATGATGTATGTTGGTTGTTTGAAATGCTTGAAAAAGTGTGTGTGTGTGGGTGTGTGGTGGTGGTGTGTGTGGTGTGTGTGTGTGCGTGTGTGCGTGCTGCGTGTGCGTGTGCGTGTGCGTGTGTGTGTGCGTGTGCGTGCGTGTGTGTGTGTGTGTGCGTGTGCGTGCATGTGCGTGCGAGGTATGTGACTTTGTGTGTAGGTGGGTAATGTGCTTGTGTGTGTGTGTGTGTGTGTCTGTGTGTGGTGTGTGTGTGTATGTGTGTGTGTGTGTGTTGTGTGTGTTGTCTATGGTCCGTATCTGGGTTGTCACTCTGTGATCGTCAGTGCAGGCCCACTGATTGATAACATGTGGGTCAGTTACTATTTGTGTGTGTGTGTGTGTGTGTGTGTATTTGCGCGCGCATGTGTGTATGTGTGCATGTGCCCGTGTGTGTGTGTGTGTTGTTGTTGTGTGTGTGTGTGTGTGTTGGTGCGCGTGCGTAGACATGTGTGTGTGTGTATATAGTATATGAGTAATCCGTGGGCGGTATGTGTTCTGTGCATGCATGTTGGTGTGCTTGCGTGTGTGGGTGTGCGGCGCGCGGCGCGCGTGTGTTGCGTGCGTGCGTGCGTGCGTGCGTGCGCGCGCGCGTGTGTGTGCGTGTGCGTGCGTGTGCGCGCGCGCGGGTGTGTGTGTGTGTTTTTTTGTGTGTTTTCGTGTGTGTGTGTGCGTGCGTGTGTGCGTGCGTTGCGTGCGTGTGTATGGGGTGTGATTTGACATTTTAGAAACAATCCCACAGCTTACAAAAAGAGGACTATACTTATAGCACTTCTTTCATCAAATATACCGTAATAAGTTAATACTATAATTGAATTTTTGTGATACAGTCACTGTCCTATCATAACTTTCATCAAATCATTTGAGAACTGTCGGCTCTTCATATATTTTGATATACCTTAATTAAACCACGGAATCTATTTTTCGGTTATAGCGAAATATTAATACAAATAGAATGAGGCTTTATGCTACTTCTTGGCGACACGAAAGTGCGATAATTTTTAGGCCTGAACTGCTCATGCCACCTAGCGACGAGTCAGGGGCAGATACATTTTCTGTTGGCTATATACTTACTACTTCATGACAAGGCAAGGGTGATAATTTTATGTAGGTGGCGCACGCATCTCAGTGCACGAGACAGGGGTGGATAATTTTCAGTATAAAGCCTCATTCATAGTTCAATGCACTTTCAAGGGGTGACACTTCTTGAAACAATTGATCGGACAAAAAAGAGAAAATGAACAACTGTAGCAACAAAACATTTTGGTTGACATTTAAACTATTGGTTACCAAAAACAAAACAAAATAGGGGGGGGGGGGAATCTCTCTTATAAAATGAATACATTAATCTCGAAATATTCCAAAACTTTATCTGCGTCGTGAATATCAATCATAAAAACATTTAAAGAGAGGCGGGCGACGAGGAGAGAGAGAGCTACGGAGAGACAATGAGAGAGATGCAGGAGACTGATCCTGAGAAGAGCTGAGAGAGAGACATGAGAACTGTTTCGAAATGTAAAACAACTAATCATACGGTTATTTTGAACTGTAATAAATACGGATGGAATTTAAATAATTCTACTCAAAGCAGTTTGAAATAAATAAATTGCATTACATCAGCAGCTTTAAATTTAACGTGTGCAAAAAACATTCAAATAACTGTAGCATAAGCAGTTGAAGTAATATAAATAAAAAATTAATGTCAAAAAACACCCGCGTCGATTTGAAAGAAGCTACAACCAAAGATCATGGTAGGTATCTAAACTCTGAAAATTATAATGCAGCCAACGTGACAATATTAATACAGCCAACCTAAATTTCATGACTTATGAATA
Source organism: Phymorhynchus buccinoides (assembly GCA_017654935.2). Classification (NCBI taxonomy): domain Eukaryota; kingdom Metazoa; phylum Mollusca; class Gastropoda; order Neogastropoda; family Raphitomidae; genus Phymorhynchus; species Phymorhynchus buccinoides. Next base: position 83 of record JAGGCT020004084.1, on the reverse strand, counting down.
GCGTATGTATCAAAACCTGAAAAATTGTGATACAGCCAACCTAAAATTTCATGAATTACCTGAACCTACGATTCTACACACAA